>JAWZYV010015277.1:0-59796 GCA_038373885.1 Cheiracanthium punctorium
AGATAAATAGAGAACGATAAACGTAAATTAACGAAAAAATTCGCAGAATATTTTATAGGTATTATTGATAATTTTTTCCGATTCATCATATTAGTTCATAGAAACATACTTATATAAACGGCTATGACGCAATTAAATTTAAAGCAAGAGGATAATAAGTTAATGTAACTAAATATGCAGTTTTAAGCTTAATATTTTATTTGTGAAAAATGTTGAACACTTTATTTTCTCTCAACATTAGTTATTTTTTAGTTTAGTTTTGGAATGCACTTTTAATCCCCAGTCCTGATGAATATTGTATTTTAAATAAAATAATACGGAATTCGCATTATTAAAATTTATTTCCTTGGGGCTATGTATTTCCATTTCTTAATTTTGAATGTTATCTTCTTTTAAGCCGTTTAGAGCATAGAGATATGAGTACCAGGAGATGGCTTTACTTATCTGATAGTGAAGCGGAAACTGTAACCGAGCCGCCATATTGCTATGACCAAAACATTGTTGTTTCATGGTGATAGTTCCAATGTCTCCCTTCAATTGTACCAAAAATTTGATTATTTCTTGAAATTGTGTTAATTTTAATGACTTTTACTACCTCGTACCAAGTGTAATCTAGGTGGAAAAGTCTAGGTAGGAAGTGTAGTCTAGTGGTGGGTAAAGTCAGTCCTTTTGAGGATCCGGTCCTCTGAAGGACCGATTCCTTCACACGCGGTAGTAGTAATCAGGCCACTATCGGCGGCGGAAGTGACGTCATCAAGGGCGTGGCCATGACGTCATAGGGGGGCGTGGCTGGAAGTGACGTCACGAGTGGAGTTGAGTTGTTTTCCTGCTGCTAGTTAAGTTGAGTTGTTTTGCTGTTGCTGGTTGAGTGGAGTTCTTTTCCTGCTGCTGGTTGAGGTGTTTTCCTCCTGTATGGTTGAGTTGTATTTTTGCTGGATATGGAGTCTGCTATTAGTTTCGTTTTATTTTCGTGAAAGGTTACGAGGGTATTTTTTTTACGGGGTGGTAACACCGAATTTCTCTTCACGGGAATGGCAACGGGGTTTTGTTTCGGTATGGGACTTAGAATTTTTCGCAGAATCTTTGGCCAGAATTGTACAATTTGCAAGAGCTTTTAATTTATTTTAGTTAATTATTAATTAATTTTAGTGCTGCCGTCTGTTATTGAATTTTTAGTGCTGCCATCTTGTGTCATGTTTAGGAACTACTTTTTTTTAGTTTTGGAATGGCACTTAAATTCCTTTAGAGTTTGGAACTGATTTTAATGAATTATTTAGTTAATGAATTTTAGTTAATTATTGTAATTAAGGTTAGTGCTGCCCTCTATTATCGAATTTTAGAATTAATTTGCAGACTTGGGTTTATTTTTAAAAATTATTTTTCCCCCCTGTCGGCAATGGGATTCGAACCACGTACCAGTGGGTCCGAAGTCCGATCGACCTGGCTGGTCGGGGCCTGACATAACGGTGCTAAAGATTGAAGTCTTTTTTTTACTTTCGGTATGGGGACTTGGAGAAATTTTCGCTGATAACATGCGGACTTGTAATTTTTGGATAGTGTTGTACCTCCATTATTTCTTTTCATTTCATTTATTAAACTTTGTCCTGACTCAAAGATTTACCTTTTAAAATTTTAATCAATTAATATCCTTGTAATTCATACTAAGGAAAATAAATGCTTAGCTTTAAAAGTGTTGTGACCGCAATATACCCACCAGGCTCTCGGCGTTACGTGCAAATGCCATTAGGCTAAAAAAAATTTAAAACCTGAAAGAGAACTGCTGAAATAAATTTACACGAAGTGAGATAAATGAAGAGGAGCCATTTTTACAAATAACAAATCACATTTATTAGGTTAACCTTTAAATCTTTTACATTTGAAAATTTAAATCTAGATAATATCGTGAAAGAACATGAAACACTATAACTTTACAATTCATCATTTTCCCTTACCCCGAGCTGACTTTTTCTTAAAAAAAATTTTCCTAACATTTGTGCACACAAAAAAGAAATTAATTAAGGAGAGATTTATAGGAAAAGAAAGGAGAAATATTAATTGAACTTATCATTTCGATGTGAGGGGCCCCTCCTGGAGATTTAATTATTTTGTAGCTCGATGACCATCGTTGTCGTTGTCCTCTTTTGCCATTTTCCTTTTTTTTTAGCAAGCCACTTAGTCAGACCTAAGCTTCCGTCGGTGACGCCAGCAGACAAATATCTGACTCAACCCACGCTTCCTCCGGCTTAAGTCACCTTTTTACTTCTTTGGCAGGCGCTTTCCGCTCGTAAAGTAGTTCGGTCGAAGATACAATTATTATTAATGAAAACTTGTAGATTAATTATCGATGGGCGTTGAAACTTAATTTTTTACTATGATGAAAAATGTGAAAGTTGTTCTTATCGTTGTAACTATTGTAGAAGTTCTATTTTTGATTTTAAAAATTTGAAAATGCTTGGGTGCCGATCTCCATATCCTTGCGCCGTTGTTGTTTTCTTCTTCGATATATTGAATCGAAGTATTGGTATCGATGCACGTAGTTATGTTATTAAAAATTAGAAAGAAGGTTAGAGAATTCCAGAAAAGATAATTATAGTGAAAGGAAAAAAAAAAAACTTAACTGTAATTACAACCACTTAATTTTTTTAAGGAAAATTACCAATTTCAAAACAAACATTTTTATGAAACTCTTATTGTCAGCTCTAAAATTTTATTACCAACCCTCTGAATGATGTCAGCTCTCACAAAACGTATTTTCATAAATTTAAAATTTAAAAGAAAATTGTTGTACAAAATATTTTAATTACTTGAACAATATGTATAGTTACCTTACACAAAGATGGCAACACGATCGCCAGAATAACGATCTTTTAGATGTTTGGCGCCAAAATATAGAACAAGTAAACAAATAAATAAAAATGAGTCAGCCATGAGTCATCAATAGTAATTCAACATTACCTTAATAAATTTTAAACACTTCATTATTATTTTACTTCCTTTATGAATACTGGCATATGGTGACAAAACAAAACCACCTTAATAAACAAATTGTTTAGAAATTTTAATTTTACTTGATTTAAAATTCACTAATTAAGGTTAGGATTTTTAATTAAGCAGGCTATTAATTAATTACACTTTACTTAAAATTGAAATCATAACAAATACCTCCCTCTCACACGAAAAAAAAATGTGCAACATTTTTTTTTTTCTCAAAGAAACATAACAGTAAACTGGAATTTACACACCCTAAGTAACCCGCCTAACTCCAAATTGCAAACCAAAATGTTGATTTATAACACAAAACAAAAAAACTAACACAGTAGCTTGAATAATCTGCTTCGCATAAAAATAGTATACAATTACCCCAAAAAAAAATATCACAATAAAAGAAAACAAAATTTAAAAAAAAATTGCAAAATACCTAACTAACACTACACAAAATATTAGCACTTGAAGTTGAAATGCATATCACAAGGGAAACCTTCACTACCCTTCAACATTCCGAACCATTGCAAACTTTTACATATAACACAAACATATTCAATAATAAAGGAAAAATTTGTAGACTTTGGACTCTGATCAACTTCTAACTAGTGTGTTTAGCCTACAACAGAACCCTATTAATTGCCACCTTGACAAAACATATATAAAATGATTTATAAAAAAACTCTTAAAAAAAAATTAACACTTTGCTATATCTAGGTGAAGAACACATTAATCAAACTCAAAATATTCACATTAGATGGTTAGCTACTCCACCAATAAATATCTTAAACTTAAAAAAAATTATGTTCAGCAGCATATATATTTATGTTGGGCCCAACAATTTAGTGTTAAAGTTATATTAATTATTCATATAACATTAGTAAAAAATTCAAAACAATCAACACTTAAATCATATAAAATATAAAACAAAATGACACATGAAAATTTTCACACTATAATAATCTGATTCTTCATGATAACAGTTCATTTTTTAACAAAACCATTCTGCCTTGGTCTCAAATTGTATGGATGTTTGGTGGCTTGTCCTGTGCTTGGAGGCACCACAGCCTGTGGTGGGGTCTGGACAACTGGAGCAGAGCTTCCTGTCGTACACTGCTGTACCTTACTGGGCAGCTTCCTGGGCACTCGATTGCTGTTCACGACTACTCTGACAGTTTTTGTATAGTTTTTGGGGAAAGGACTGTTATTGAGATCTGGCGAATTTAAAATTTCGTTATCTTCATTAGGAGCACTAGGCTCTTCCTCTATGAACTCTACATCCAAGGATGGGAAAATGAGGCGATTTGGAATTTTGGTTAATCTGTCAACATGGACTTCTTGTTTATCTTTATGGTTGTATATGTTAATGATTTCAAAATTGACTTTACTAAGTTGATTTTTAACTCTATAAACCCCTTTATTAAATTTAGAAAACTTTTTCCCTTGCCAAACTTTAATTGACGGCGTGTATAACATCACCAGATCTCCTATAACAATACCCTTCTCCTTACACACCTTTTTTCTATACTTTTCTTGTCTTTCTGCAGCTTCAACTAAATTGGCTTTTATGATTTTAAAACACTGTTGTAGACGAATCTCCAAATCTTCACTGAGTTCCCTCTGATCAGAATATGACCTCAAAGGTGGGCTACTTATAAGATCTATTGGTAATACTAAATCCCTTCCATATATTAAATGAGCTGGTGTATCTTTTAAGGTTGAGTGTACTGCTGTTCTGTAAGCCAAAAGTGCAAAATGTAAATATTTGTCCCATTCATGGTAAGTATTGTCTGCTAAGTGCTGGAGTGCGTTAATTATTGTAGCATTAACCCGTTCAACTACCCCATCAGTCGCTGGGTGGTAACTTGTACTAGTGTGTTTCTTAATATCCAGTTTTTTATAAACTTTTTGTATGCTGTCAGAAATCAAAGAACTACCTCTGTCAGTTATCAAATGCTCAGGAATCCCATGAGTGCATATGAACCTTTCTAACACCAAAGCAATCGTTTCAGTTTGTAAATCCTTCACAGGGTATGCTTCCACCCACCTGGTAAAATAATCACCAATTACTATAATATGTTGATTGCCTGACTCAGTAATAGGAAGTGGTCCTACTGCGTCCATCCCAATTCGCTCAAAAGGCCGACTAGTTATTTGAATTCTTTGTAGCGGCGCTTTATGTTTAGCGTTATACCCTCTTCTCTCAAGACACGAGTGGCAAGATTTGACATAATTAATGATATGGTGTGTCATGTTCCACCAAAAATAGTTTCTCTTAATTCGGGTTAAAGTCCTCTTAATGCCTGGGTGTGCTGATGTTATCGAGTCATGTCCTAAGGACAAAACCTCACTAATGAGTGTCTTTGGAATTACTAGTCTGTCTGTGATGGTAAATTTGTGACCCTTTGCTTTATCATTTACACAAAACAAAATTCCATCCCTCTTAAAAAATTTCATCCCATTTTGTTCAATTTCATTTGTGTCCTCTAACTTAATCAAAATCTCTTGACACCTAGTGTCTTGCTCTTGTAAATTCCTAATCCTAGCAGGGGGAAAGTTGTTTGTTGTGAATTCAATGACATTGACGGGTTCTACCTGAACTGTTCGTGACAAAGTATCCGCAGGCACATTCATTTTTCCAGGAGTGTGAGTTACTGTGTAGTCGTAATTTTGAAGCGCTAGTATCCATCTTGTAATTCTACCGCTATCCTTAAGTTTGAGTGCATAGGAAAGCGACTTCTGATCACAAAAAAGTTTAAAAGATTGTCCATACAAATAGTGTCGAAAATTGTTTATTCCCCAAACGACCGCTAAGGTTTCCCTTTCAAAAACACTATACCTAGTTCCGGCATCGTTCAACCGCCTACTTGCATAAGCAACCGGATGTAATTGTCCATCCTGACCTTCCTGACTCAATACAGCTCCAATAGCATATCCAGAAGCATCTGTATGCAAAACGAATTCTTTCTTAGTGTTTGGTAAAATAAGACAAGGGTAAGAGATTAATGCTGACTTTAATTGCTCAAAAGCATTATTGGCATTTTCATCCCAAACAAAAGTTACTGATTTTTTTGTTAATTTAGTCAAATGTATTGCTATGTGGGCGAAATTCTTTATAAATTTGCGATAGAAGTTACAAAGTCCTAAAAATGACCGAACCTGCTTTTTGTTAGTTGGAACTGGAAACTTTTGAATTGCCTCCACATTTCTGCTGTCGGGCAAAATTTTACCGTCAGTGACCTGAAAGCCAAGGTAAGTAATTTTTTCTTTAAATAATTGACATTTTCCCGGATTAACTTTTAAATTGTGCTCGCCTAATCTCTTGAATACCATGTCTAGTTTTTCGAGGTGTTCATCGAACGTGTTCGACGCAATTATAAGGTCATCGAGGTAAGTATTAATATTCCACTCTTTCAGCCCAGCTAATACTATTTCCAATAATCTTTGAAATGACGACGCTGCATTTTTCAAACCCTGAGGTAGACGATTCCAGTGAAAAAGGCCAAATTCGGTGGTGAAAGCAGTCTTATGACGATCCTTGGGATCTAAATTCATTTGCCAATAGCCTGAACACAAGTCCAAAGAAGAAAAATACTTGGCTCCTTCTAATGAATCTAATAAGTCCGAAATTAACGGTAAGGGAAAAGGAAGCGGTTGTGTTTTTAAATTTAATTTCCTATAGTCACATACCAACCTATACGTGTTATTCTTTTTCTTAACTAATAATATTGGGGAAGCATACGGTGAATCACTCACAGAAATTATCCCGGCATCCAAAAGCTGGTTTATTTGACTTTTCAATTCTTCTCGTAAAGGATGTGGGGTTCTGTAGGGCTTCTGCCTGACTGGCAAATCATCCGTTAGGTAGATTCGGTGAGCTATGGTGTTGCAACCCGTAAGTTGCTTTACACTTTCAGCAAAAACACCTTTATGTTTGATTAATAAATTTTTTAATTTAACTTTTTCCTCATCTCCTAAATGAGCCAGATCAAATTTACCTCCAAAAATTTCATTCTCATCTTCATAAAATTCCTCCGCCATGTTTACTTCTCCCATCAATTCATTATCGTCCTTATAAAATTCCTCCCCAACGCTTACTTCGTCGCTCTTAACTACCTCAATAGGCTCAATGTTTACAATTTTGGTGTCTTTGTTAATGTGAACAGGGTCGTTAGAAAAATTAGCTATCTTGACAAAATATTCGCCATTGTCATTTCCTTCATTTACTGAGCTCGAGACAATCCACACATGCGACATGGCATGCTTATGTGGTTGGATTAAGACAAAATCAGAAATCTTAAAATTATCTTTAGTAGTAACTGTTACAATTAATTCAGATTTAGGAGGAATGATACATTTACGTTTATTAAAACCTACTTGAAAATTTAGATTTTGTACAGAATTAACATTATGTCTAGAAATTTGTTTATTTGTCCAATTAAGTAAAAAATTTTCATTTGAAATGGTAGTCTTAGCAAAATTGATATGAATTTGATTTTCGATAAGAAAGTTCGAACCTAAGATCGCATCGTAAGTAAATAAATCTGTATTACATACAAAAAATTCTATTTCACACTTAAAGGTCCCTAATTGAACTTCTAACTTAACTTTTTGGTTCAAGGTTACTAAATTTTGTGTAATGCCCAATACTTTTAAAAAACAAGGTTCTACTAATTTAATGCAGCGTGTGTCTTTCAAAGATTCCAAAACACTTCCCTTAATTATGGAAATTGAGGCACCTGTATCAATAAGAGTATGTATAACAAAATCCTTAACATTAATTTTTACAATAGGCAAAGTATAACTGGATTCCGAAGTCGCAATCCCAGTGCACTCAAAAGGGGGATTCAAGATCAGATGAGTGTCCCTGTCTTGCCCCTGATTTAGTTTCCCTGCCTGTCATTTCCATTGGGTCTGTGTTGATTATAATATCTTGATCGACAATCGCGACTATAATGCCCTGGTTTTCTGCATTTAAAACAAATTATCCGATTAGTACCGTTGCTAATGACTAATTTGTTCAATCTCTTTACCTCCTCTTGAAGATCGCTAACTCTTTTATCTGTTTCAAAGATACTATTCTGAACCAAAGATTTAATTTCTCTCAACTCCGTTTCAATGGCGGACGGCTTCGGTTCGGTGTCAACAATGTTGACACTCGCGGAGGCTTTCTCTAGCGCGGCACATTGTTCTTCCTGTAAAGCTAGAGCCCAAATTTTCTCAAAGGTGTCATGGTCTTGTGCCATGATGAATCGGCGAACGGAGGGTCGGAGGCCTTGAAGACATTGGGAAACCAACATCCTTTGCCGAATGGGCACATCATCGGGAAAGCAGCGATGTGCTAAACCGTTTAAACGGGACAAAAAACCCCGCGTGGTCTCATTAAAACCCTGTACTGCCGTTGTGAATTTCAAAAGCGAACAATCTTTGTCGTTAGTGCCGAACCTGTCCTTCAATGCTTCTTTAAATGTTCTGTAATCGGCAGATTTCAACTGAGGCTGCGACCTAACAAAAGCATCCGCTTCCCCAATGCACTTAGTTTTGGCGACAAACAGTGTTTGTTCATCCTTCCATGACGCGTGTTTGGCGATTTCTTCGATTTTGTCGAAGAAATCATTAACCGTAAAGTCCGGGTTATTTCCCGAAAAGGGGGTTACTAGGGGGATAAATTCCCCAAAATTAACAGTTGTTACTGTTAAATGACACGCATTATCTAAAGAGGGAAGTTCCGAGGTGGAAGATCTAGGCATTTTAATTTAAATAATTGTAACCCAAAATACTAAATAACTAATAATAATTATACAATCTATTAAAATCATTCAGAAAAAATTTGACCCATGGCTGACCGATGCGTTAACGAAACACAAAAAAAAAAAATGGCTCGTCTCATTCATCACACTTAATTCGCCGATCCAAATTTGAACGGCACCATTGTTGTACCTCCACATTTCTATCATTCATTTATTAAACTTTGTCCTGACTCAAAGATTTACCTTTTAAAATTTTAATCAATTAATATCCTCATAGTTCATACTAAAAAAAATAAATGCTTAGCTTTAAAAGTGTTGTGACCGCAATATACCAACCAGGCTCTCGGCGTTACGTGCAAAAGCCATTAGGCTAAAAAAATTAAAACCTGAAAGAGAACTGCTGAAATAAATTTACACGAAGTGAGATAAATGAAGAGGAGCCATTTTTACTTAAACAATTACATTTATTCAATTACTTTTAAATCTTTTACATCAGACAATTAAACTAGATAAAATCGTAAAAAATATGATAATACTATAATTACAAATACACTCCATTTTTCCCTTTCCCCGAGCTGACCTTTTTTCTTAAAAATTTACCTAACGTTTGTGCACAACTAAATTATAAAAAAAGAATTTAATTAAAAGAAAGAAAGAAAGGAAAGAAAGATAAACTTATCGTTAGTAGTAGAGAGGGGGGCCCCCATCAAGAATTTTCATCAAGGCATCTTCCAGAATTCCCTCAGGGACGCCAGCGCCATTTCTTTTTTCTTTAGCAAGGCAGCGCGTGGGACTCACACATCAGTCGATCACTCCCACAACCAGAATCACTCAACCCCACGCTTCCTCCGGCTTAGGTCACCTTTTTACCTCCTTTGTTGGCGCTTTCCGCTCGTAAAGTAGTTCGGTCGAAGATACAATTATTATTAATGAAAACTTGTAGATTTATTATCGATGGGCGTTGAAACTTAATTTTTTACTATGATGAAAAATGTGAAAGTTGTTCTTATCGTTGTAACTATTGTAGAAGTTCTATTTTTGATTTAAAAATTTGAAAATGCTTGGGTGCCGATCTCCATATCCTTGCGCCGTTGTTGTTTTCTTCTTCGATATATTGAATCGAAGTATTGGTATCGATGCATGTAGTTATTGGATGTTATTAAAAAAGATTAGAAAGAAGGTTAGAGAATTCCAGAAAAGATAATTATAGTGAAAGAAAAAAAAACTTAACTGTAATTACAACCACTTAATTTTTTTTTTTTTTAAGGAAAATTACCAATTTCAAAACAAACATTTTTATGAAACTCTTATTGTCAGCTCTAAAAATTTATTACCAACCCTCCGAATAATGTCAGCTCTCACAAAACGTATTTTCATAAATTTAAAAGAAAATTGTTGTACAAATTATTTTAATTACTTGAACAATATGTATAGTTACCTTACACAAAGATGGCAACACGATCGCCAGAATAACGATCTTTTAGATGTTTGGCGCCAAAATATAGAACAAGTAAACAAATAAATAAAAATGAGTCAGCCATGAGTCATCAATAGTAATTCAACATATACCTTAATAAATTTTAAACACTTCATTATTATTTTACTTCCTTTATGAATACTGGCATATGGTGACAAAACAAAACCACCTTAATAAACAAATTGTTTAGAAATTTTAATTTTACTTGATTTAAAATTCACTAATTAAGGTTAGGATTTTTAATTAAGTAGGCTATTAATTAATTACACTTTACTTAAAATTGAAATCATAACACTTTTCAGCGCATTAGATCGGAAAAAGACCCAATCAACCCCATCGAAACCGCAGGGATCTATAAAATTAATTTTTTGTCAAACGATACTAATAAAGAAAATTGCTACATCGGTGTTACAAAGAGGAAAATTAAAGAGCGAAAAAACAAACATTTTCAAGACATTAACCTCCAGAAACAAAGTACCGCTCTGGCCCGTTTTGCTTTGGAAGAGCCCATTACCATTGATTTTAAAAATATTAAAAAAATAGCCAACTTTAAAAATAGTATATATGCCTACATTCGTGAGAGCTTGGAAATAGTGACGACAGATGGCAGCATCAACGATGCGCTTCATACAATCGACCGATCATGGGATGACGTCATTCATCGAAAATTCCGGAAGAAGAGAGAAGAGTTAGAAGAGGAAGCCGCCATTAGTGTGAGATCCAGAAACAACTGATGATGGTTATGTGTTTATGTGTAACCGAAATATATATCATTTACGGGGGAATAAGGTATTCCCAAATAAAAAATTTTAACTTAAATTATAAGCTGCATTTTTAATTTATTTCTAAAATAGAGGTTTTGTGTTTTAACAACTTATTTTTAAACCTTAAAAATATCATTTTGAACAACTTATCACTTCATTAGTGATGAATCTAAGTGCAAGATTCCATGTAAAATGTAGTAAACAGTTAATATTGTATTATATTATATACTAAATATAAAAAATAGTATCTCTAAATAAAATATTAAAGTTGAATGATTTCAATGTCTACATAACTATAGTAACAATTGTTTAGTTACTTTCTTTTAATTACTTTCAGAAGGAACATTAATTGTTATCTGAACATTTTACAAATACTTTTATTTATAAGTATTTAACAGGTAATTATAAAAGGATTTAAAAATAAAAACCAAAAAACCTGGTTTAAACCAAAAAAACCCGGTTTAAACCAAAAAAAACTGGTTTTTTGGGGTTTTTTCAAATAAACCGGGTTTTTTTCCAACCCTGATTATTGTATTGTCACCGGTTCTTGATAAATGCACAAAGTTTGAATTAAATCTGTCCGTTTAAAGTGGGTCAAAATAGAGTCTAAAGGAGTCGGTTACAAACATACATACAGGTGAAGCTAATAAAAGCGTGTTAAAAATGGGGAAAAGATTTAATTTTAGACTCAATTTTTTTTTTTTTTTTTTTTAGAATATAAATTTACAAAAGTGATGATTACTGAGTAGTGAGTACTCAGTACCATGTAGTAGTCCTAAGAAGTACAGCATGCGTTGCAATACTTCATGACTCAGACCCCTCTCCCTACAGCATTGAATACGATTATACCCCCCATTTAGTGTAGTAATATTTCTTTATTTAACTGTGTTGCATATGTGTACTTGAACTAGTACTACATTTTTAAGAAGACATGATTTTCCCTGTGTTTTATCTGTGGGTGTGCTATACCAACTAATATGCTTCATACGAAAACTTAAAAATTACACATATTGGCATTTAAAAGAGAAACAAAGTAAAGAGACAGGATCTACATCTAAACTTTCTTCCTGGTGTGAAAAATAGATGTAAATAAGTCACACAAGAACTGGAAACAATCTTCAATACCAATAATTGACCACTTCAGCATTTTGAGAAAAATAAAATCATACCAACAATTTGTGCTCTTCCAAAATTTACCAACAGGTAGCTGATGTACTCAAGGGCAGGGGCAGGTTCTTTTAAAGCTTAAGTAGTATATTTTTTTTTTTAGAATATAAATTAATTAATATGTGCTCTAACAATTCTTACTTAAAGAAATCTCGTACATTAGAAACCAATGTCAAGAAGCTAACTACCCACGGGAGATCTTTGAAAAAATTCTGAAAGCACGTAAATGCCGTTTAAATATTATAAACATTCAGCAAAAAGAAAATTTAAAATACACTACTGCTATTCCCTTCAGCAGGGGGATAGCAAATAAAATCTCTAATGGAACCCTAAAAAAGAAATTCAGAATACCAATTAAACCCAATAAAACTATTTTTCAACGTGTTCGGTCTGAAAAAGACCAAATTAACCCATTAGATACCGCAGGAATATACAAAATTAATCTTTCTATTAATGAAACCAATCATAAAGGCTGCTATATAGGTGTAACAAAAAGAAAAATAAACGAAAGAAAAACTGAACATATTAACGATATTAAATTCAATAAACAAAACACTGCCCTAGCTCGCTTAGCAGCTAAAGAAAATTTAACAATAGACTTTGAAAATGTTAGGAAAATAGCTAATTATAACAATAAAATATATGCCTATATCCGAGAAAGCTTAGAAATTTCCACGACAGAGGGAAGCATCAACGATATGACGCATGCCAGTATCGATAGAGCCTGGAGTGACGTCACGAAGCGAAAATTCGAGAGCGAAGAGGAGGGGAAGTGCCGCGAGACTGCCATTGACAAGGAAGCATGTAGTGACTGATGATGGCTGTGCGGCAGCCGAAATATATCTCATTCATACGTCGGAAATAGGTATTTCAATTTGTCAACTATATAGTAATCCGGCATAATTCATGTTTTAAAAATTTTAACTTATGTGTTCCATTATTGCTTTTCTTCTACAGTCTTTCAGTGTTACAGTTTTATCTGATGCTGAACTTTATTTATGTCAACAACATTTAATACATTGCTTTGTGAGGTAAGCCTACATCTTGAAGGGCAGCTGACACAATTGCAGAGCATACTCGGTCGCAAATGCCGAATGTATTTAATGCACTTTCTACGGCTGTAAATTTTCTCACTACATATATATGACATAGTCAATGTTTAGGGCTCCGCTTTCAGTGATACCTGTTGTTGGTGAAAAGTCAGTATGCTCACATATAGATCGCTTCAGTTTACATTCATTATTCAAATCCATTGAACTGAAAGAAACATAATTTCTTTCAGTTCGGTAGTCTAATAGAAATTCTCCTTGTTTATTGGTACTTTCTGTTTTTCTTTCAGCGGCAATGACAAATGATTTACTAGTGCATGTTGATATATGACAAAGGGCATTTGCTATCTTTTAAGAGCACAATACAATATACTCTTGATTATCTGTGCGTGGATTATCTGGTTTGCGGATTATCCATTCTCATTCCAGACTCACAAAAAAAAATTTAAAAGAGAAATATTTTCGTGCTTATCATGCATGTAAAATCGATGTTGATCTCAATTAGAATCTTGCCCAGTTTAGTTAATAGCATTCGAAGTCAAGTCAAAGCGAGTCATTTAGGAGTGCTTGCACTAAAATAGTTACTGCATAGTGGTAACCCTATCTCTTGTCGAAGGTTTCGAAAATCGGGATGTTTTCAAAGTGATGCATATGTAAGCCTGGTTTTCAGTATTTAACAGATGACATCTTTACTGGCTCTGTTGTTAAATCTAATAGTGATGATAGTACTGACGCAAAAGATGTACTAAATAAGGGAGATACAATTTCTCATTCTGCAGCCCTACAGTCCATGTAAACTTTGCCTGATTATATGGGACAAAGAGGATTTGATTACAGTGACATTACTGCTGTTCGTAAAATATGAGTCGATATAGGACAAGATATGTACAAACAGAGGCAAAGACACTTTGCTGATTTTTTTAAGCAGTAGATATTGAAAGGAAAATTTCTATTTTGATGATAAACAGCATGCAAATGTATGAGATTTTTATATTTTTGTACTGATGTTGATTTTTTTTTTTTGTTGTTAAATAAAGAGAGATATTTAAAAAGAAGTTTTTGGATTATCCATGCGATCCTTCCCAGTGATTAGCCGAGATAATCGGGAGTGCACTGTATTTATCTTGGTATGATATGATTATATTTTTCTCAAAATGCTGAAGTGGTCAATTATTGGGATTGAAGCTTGTTTCCAGCTCTCATGTGACTTATATGCAACTTTTCACATGAGGACAAAAGTCTAGATATAGATCCTGCCTCTTTACTTAGTCTTTCTTATGTCAACGTACGTATGTTTTTAACTTTTCATAGAAAGCACATTTGTTGGCATACCAGTCACAGAACAAAACACGGGGGAAATCATGTCTTCTTAACATAGCCATAGTGTAGTACTAGTGGAAGTACACATACACATTGCAGTTAATAAAAAAAAAATCTTATTACTCTAAATGGGGTTTTCTATCATATTATTCAACAGTACAGGGAGAAGGGTCTGGGTCATGAAGTATTGCAAAGTACAGTGTACTTCTTAGTACTGAGTACTCACTATTCAGTAATCATCACTTTTGTAAATTTATATTCTAAAAAAAAAAAATAATAATAATAATAATTTGAGCCTAAAATCATCTAAATAAAATTAAATCTTTTTTTTTTTTTTTTATTCACTCATTTTGTCGCAGTGTAACATTTTAAAACTAATTTTGTCTTGATCCCCGTACTGTAAAGCATCTTTTCTGCATAGGTATGTTCTGATAAACAATAATCCTGTTTTTGCCATAAAAGAGCAAAATTTAGTTATTTTTCTCTTTATCTTCATACTAAAGAACATCTTTTCCTCATAGGTAGGTTCTGATTAATGGTATTTTTTCTTTCTCCATATAAAAGCAAATTTTCCCCTTTTTTCGGGTTTTAACCCCCTTGTGGCAGTATTAAATTTTAAATTTAAATTTTTTAGGTATTTTTCCCTTTATATCCATACTATAAAACACCTTTTCCACATACGTAGGTTTTGAAATTTTGAAAAAAGTTTTTTTTCGATCCACCTTAGTGTCACAATGCCTTAAAGAAAATTCTGAACCATAGACAGTGATTAGAATAGAAGGGGGGGGGGCGACTTTTAAGGAGTCAAAGAATTTTAAAAAGAGTTGTCATATGGGGGCTGTGCATCAAACTTGAAATGTAGAACTATTTGAAGAATCTGTGCTGTAAAAATATTAGCATATTGAAGGAAATCGTGGTCAAACTCTTCGCCATCTTCAGATATATCATCCATTTCTGTTGACTTTTTCACTTTAAATCCACTCGCTTGGAAGCACATGTGATTGTGGTTGTTGTTATACTGTCCCAAGACATTTTTATATAATGCATGGCATCCAGGAGACTGGTGGATTTCGCTATGTTGGTTTCTTAAGAAGATGCAGATGAATCACGCACATCAATTTCTTTTCCAGATTTGCTGGCCAATTCCTTTCTACAATGACATTTAAAAGCTTTGATAATACCCTGATCAAGGGGCTATATGACACTGGTACTGTTAGGCGGAAGAAACACTAGTTTAATGCGTTGTAACGTTAAATTCGTGGGGTGTGCATCACAATTTCCAAAACCAGAACTATATTTTCCATAAGTTTTTTGTCCCATTGTACAAGAAAATCAGTGAAAACTGCAGCTGTCATCCATGATTTCATAGTGCTACGGTAGTCCACTGGCAAGCTTTTCACTCCTTTAAAGCAGCAAAGTTTCTCACTTCCTCCAATTACTAAAGATGTTTTCTTGACAGTTCCCATCATGTTGTACTTCAGAAGACCAGTTACTCTCTGTTGAGTTCTTGCACCCTTCACTGCTCTCTGTTTTAAACATATGAGTGTGCTCTAGTAAGGCTCGATAAAACAGTCCCCTTTCATCTGTTTTAAAGATCCAAGATGGTTCATTGTCTTTTAATAAATCCGGCAGAACTGTTTTCCCAATATCCTGCAGTGTCAAAATCCACGTCTTGCTTTTCTCTGTGCAGTTTGCAGAAGACAATGTTGTTTCGCTCCTTCCGTCTGGTCAAACAGCCATCAGTAGGAACCATTCCTTCCAACTGCTCCGTTTCTTCAAGAGCAACTCCATAAATCTGATACTATTCCAGACACCCTGCAAAACACAATTTTTCTCCGGAAAATAGCCAACCTTAGAGTTGAACTTAGAAAGAAAAAAAATGCATGCTAACTACTAAATCCTTCCCCCCCCCCCCCCACTCAAAAAAAAAAAAACATGTTTATCGTAAGGGGGGGGGGGGAGATCCATTGCCATACGGGTGTTTAAGAGTAGGAGTGTGTGACTTCAGTACTCATATTTACTTTATAGTAATTACATTGATTTTTTTTTTTTTTAAATGTTTGAAATATATAAGATCAATTGAATTCCCATTTTTAAGGATCTAGTGTAAATATATCTTACAATTAATGATTAATATTTTTATGTTAATTATTATGATATTAGTTAATTACTGATGCATTATTTGGTTAATTTTTAAACACCGTTTATCGCAAATAAGTTATGACCTTTTTAAAAATTGCAACAAACTGCTCCTGAAGACTTTTCTAAACTCCGGATATTTTCCCAAGTTGCTCCTGATAAATGTTTTTACATGTTGGCAGGTATGGTAGGAACAAAGTTTTCAATAACCTTCATACGTGCGAACTGTGCGGCCATCTCGCATAAAACCAAGCGCGAAATAGGAACTTTCTTCAGCCTTACATTCTGGAACTATTCTAAAAGTGCTGCCTCGACATCCTCTCTTGTGCTTGCAGCTCGTTTCCATTTCCTATAATTTGGGCACTTTGGCCACATCTCTGTAAAATATCAGACTTTGCCAGAATTTCTTGCTTTTCTTTTAAACTTAGATCCTTCCACTTAGCCATGTTGTTCGTCAATGCTTTCAAACAGAACTAGAAAGTCTCAGAAATTACAGAGAGAAAAAAATCATCCCTCGGGGTCACTGATCAATCTAATTCTCACTAGACTGTAGAAAAAATAGTCCATTCTGAAGGAATCGCCAATGAAATGACTGCTTTGTATGGGGGAAGAGAGTGATGCCATTCTAGTTACCCATGAATTGTGAGAAATCAGAAGTTGTCTAGATTTGGCTACATTTCGTTCCTCTTACCAAGTGTTGTAGTGCTTTCTTTTTTTTTTTTTTCCTTCTCCAGAACGCAAATCTCTGAGGGTGTGTGTGTATGTGAGGGGGGGGCTTAGCCTACCTTTTTTCCTTTTGGTATGGTAGGGTCGCTATCTTGTCCTAAGTTGCTAGGACAAATAGGGAGTAGTCGTGTATGGTTGCAACTGTGGTTGCAACACTGCTGGTGTGAATGTTTTCAGCAGAGTGAGATAATGGGTCACTGTCTGTGTTTTCACAGAATCGCCATCATTTTTCCTAGAATTTTTATTTTTACAGGTTCACATGTGGTTCCAGTTTTGAGTTTATCAAGTGACAATACTGATTTTATTAAGCGGCAGCTGTACTATTCAATTATATTAATTTGATCAGATTAAGCAGGTTATTTTATTAACCAGTGACTTTATTAAGCGGCAGGTACTGTACTTACTTTTTCTACCCCTCCCCTCTCTGTCATTCAGACACACATACTAAAAAGCATAAAATTGTTTATTAATTTTGCCATTCTAATGTGTTTTGTTTGTGCTAAAAGAAAAATGCTGTGTAATAATACACAGTATTTGTAGTAACTGATTTTTCATGTTAAACATTTTCTACAATACTAGAGTTTAATACATGGGGGAAAAAACAAAACAACGATGTGTTTGATAATGTAAATAAGCAATTTTTAATCTATCGGGGTTTTTTTCTTTAGCTATTTGTGTGCGTGAAGTTGTGTCTAATCTTAATTTAACTTCTTAAGTTATCTTCAAACTTAACTATAAATTTTTGTTTTGGTATAGGGAGAGCCACACCTAAACAAAATTCCCTTTATTAAACACCTCGTCCTTGATGAAGCTGACCGTATGCTGGAGAAAGGGCATTTTGCCGAGTTGCATCAGATATTGAATATTGTGAATAGGTAAAAATAAATAAAACTTTTTCTGTAATTTCATTTTTGCAAAATTATTTGTTACATATCTTATCACAAAAAAATGCAAGTAATATTCAAGGTACAAATAATAAAATGAAAAATGTATTGTTGCTCATCATTTTGTTTCATACAGCAAACTTTTGTGATAAACAGTTTATATGTGAAAACCATATCCAGTTGTAATAAATTGTAATTTTGGAAAACTACTCTACAAAATAATTTGCTGTTTATCATAAATTACATTTTTAGAAGTCTCATGATGACAGTTATTATATTAAGGTTAGTATAGTTTTACAAATCGTCAAAAACGAAATATACTGTGTCTATTTAAGAAACATTATGCTTCAATTTAATATGAATATATAAGCACATGAAAACATTCTTGTATTTTTCTAAAGCTTTATGTTTGTACCTTTTTTGCTTAAAATTGTATTTCACTATTCGGAGGAGGGGAGGGGGGGAATCACTGCATTTTTATTTTATTATTAAGTTTCCGCTCCCCCCTTTTCCAAAGCTTGGCTGATTTCCTATTGAGTCCTTCATCGATAAAACTTGTTCCTTAAATAAAAGTTTAGTTGCCTCTGTTTTTTTTTTTTTTTTTTTTTTTTTTTTTTATCTTAAGTACTTTGTTACATGCTTTCAATAAAATTCAGTATATTGTGAAGTATAGTATGTTAAACTAATTAGTTTGTCTTGATGTCCATCATGAAAGTTTTTGTAGATAGTTATAAATTTCAAAATGTGCTTTTACTATTTTTACCCTTTAACAAAAATGAAGCTGTCAAATACTTTTCTTTATGCTTTAACACACACATTATTAAACGTATAATTTTTATCTATTTAGTAATAAACTTAGCAAACGCCAGAATTTTATTTTTTCCGCCACCCTGACATTTGTTCATGATGTTCCTCATCGTCTTACTTTCAAAAAGAAGCAACCTAAGATGTCCCAGAAATTAAAACTTGGTAAGTAAAGTTTGACTGTCTATTTTTCTGTTTTTAAATTATCTCTTGTGATTCTATAGAGTGCATTTTAACAAAAAAACATAATTGAAACTTAAGAGTATCTGTCAATCTTCCCCCTACCCCCCCCCCCCCCACACACACACACATCCCACCCCATGCCTACTTCTATCATCAAATAATATTATGCTTGTGCAAAACATACAAATATATATCTATAACTTGTTTTTTCTTTTTCTACTTGTGTCTTTATGAAGGTTGTCCTTTAAAATTCATCATGACATAGACGTGAGTGGCAATTATGTTTAATACTGAGAGCTGTACAATATAATGTAAGAAATAGAATATATTGCATCAGCAATGTATTCATCTATTACCACTAACCTTTCATTTTATATATGGGTCATTTTCTCTTAACATGTAAAATAATATGAATAATTAATATTTTAATAATTTATAATTGAATATTATAAATAATATTTAATTTGAACAGCACATATTTTTAAAAAAAAATTACTTTTTCGTTTCAAATTGAATTTTATTATATACTAGCCGCCTCCGGCGACCAGTTGGTTCGCCATCTTAATAAATCTTGTTCGGATAGAATCCTGTTCCTCACCGGCTTCCTTGGCACTGAAATCACTGATTCTGAATGGAATTTAAAATTAAGATGATTACAAATAGTCCCAGCCCTAGGGTAAGTAGTGCCCCTTCTAATGTAAAAAGACGCCCCCTTTTATGCTCTACCTAGTTTTTGAGTTTGAAATGACGCTCCTTTGAAGCAGGCACCCAGATGAGATGCTTACTCTGTCGAGCCGTCCCTGGTTACAAAAATAAGATGGTTTAAATGATAAAAAGGTACAAATTATTTTTGTCCTATATTAATTCTGAAGAGCTTCTGGATATATTGGCCTTTATCAAAAAACAGAAAAGGGAAAAAAAAGTAAAAAAAATCTGAAATACTTTCAGATTTTAAATACGCACTAAAGTGCTATATATTAAAAGTGTATTATAATCCATGGATCTTCCCTATTTTCTTTCCTTATTCCATTAAGTTGGAAAGTATATCATTATTCATGAGTGTGATTAAACAAAATTAAAATTGATATTTCTAAGATGCTTTTTCTGGATTTAATACATTAGAAATAGATGGGGGAAAGTTGCACAGAAAAATGTGCAATTCGAACCGAATGTAAATTTCAAAAACTTATTCAGGTGTATTCATAATCCAAGTAGCAGACGATAAATTGCGCCAAGCGCTAGAATCACATCTTCTCAAAATCACAATCGACCATTTTATTTTTTGCCAAATTAAAGCGCATTTTAGTCTCGGAAAATTTCGAAATCCTATTTTTCTTTTCAGTATTAAACATTTCATTCCTGCTCTGATTTCATATGCACATGATATTTTAATTAAAAAATAACCTTACAAACAATTTAATCTTTAAAAAATCGTTATTCTTTTATTTTTACTTCAAGAGTCTGAATCGTTTAATAAACTTGCCAAATATGGCAACCTAGATATGCTAAATTCTCCCTCTTTCCACTGCAGGGTTACAATTGCAAAATGGCGAGAGCAAAATTAACCTTTTGCGATAGGTTTTTTTTTTATCGATATCTCCTAAAATAATTCGAATTTCGAAAAAATAGCTTCGAGGTATGTTGGGACCCGTCCTAGAGAATTTCCATACAAAATTTGTTAGGTCTAGCATCACCCATCTAGGAGCTAGGCGAGGCACAGACAAACTAACTAATTAACTAACCAACTAACATTTTGTACTTTGTTTTATTTATATAGACTAATTTATATAGATACATATGATATCTTGAAGTAATAAAATATAGTCATCAAAAATCTTTTACAATGTTAAACTCATTAAAATAAAATATTAATTTTTAAGTAGACAGGGGAATAACCCTTACACAGAGTAATGGCAAACATATATAATTACAAACTACTTTTTTATTTGTCAGTTTTTATAGTGAAAACAACAATAAGAAAACTGTATAATTTTATTTTAAATCTTTTTTATGGGGAAAGTCACTGAAATGAAATTTATTGGTTTGAGATCAAGATTCTTGTGGTATAGGTTCAACTATGGTAGTTTTTAACTTTCTTATCATTTATGATGTTTTGCGGAGTATCATGACTTTTTATTTGAGTATTTTGTATAGAGCAACCTTTGCTTGTACACGGCTCTGTTAATTGATTTTCCTCATTTTTAACAGAGGCAATATCTTTAGCAAGATAGGAATCATAATGCTCAGCAAAATTTTCTTTTTTGCAGATTGTTTCTTTGATTTATCTTCCGTTTTTTCCTTTGAACTCTTTGTTCTCTGGTTGATAATTGTGATATTGGCTTCATTTTTCCTGCTGCTTTGTTTTTTAGATATATTAAGAGCTCTTTTTCTTTTAATTCATCTGTCAAAACCAGATCAGATTTTATCTTTTCTTCTTTCATTGTCTCGCTTTCTAATAAGAATATCTGATCTTTTGCTGTTGCTTTGTATTTTCTTAGGAGCTTTTACACATCTAAAAAAAGGAGCAACAATAGTTGTAAAAATCTTTAAAAATTGCTATTTAAAAACGTAGGAATATTTTAATTAAAGTAAGTAAATAAGTTTTCAAAGCCAGCAAATTAGAATAAAGGAATTATTGAAGGAATTTTAATATATCTAGAATAAGAAAAAACAAAATATTTTTATCAGTGAAGAATGCTTTATAATAGTTGTTTTAATTTTTTAATTATTATTATTAGTAGTAAGCATTTTTTTTAATTAATCAAATTAAAATAATCATTATATTGATTCCCTACTGGTAAACTACCTTTAAATAACCTGTTAATTACTTAGTATCTTTTTTTTTAGAGCAGTGCACACATATTTTTTCTATATTCATTTTAATATTAAAATACAACTTTTTTTAAGTACACATTTTTCGGTTTTGGTGAATAGGATAAACAAAATTATTGTATATTTAGAAAAGGTACCTCTATTCCATTAAAACTTCTGAAAAATAACTACAAAATTAAATT
This sequence comes from Cheiracanthium punctorium, assembly GCA_038373885.1. NCBI lineage: Eukaryota > Metazoa > Arthropoda > Arachnida > Araneae > Cheiracanthiidae > Cheiracanthium > Cheiracanthium punctorium. Next base: position 22,260 of record JAWZYV010015277.1, read on the forward strand.
ACTGCCATAATTTCTCACAATTTTCAAAAATTACAGACGATTGTCATTTGCCAACTTTACATGTGACAAAGGAATGAAAAAAATTAGGGTTAGCTTGTTTATTACTAGTATAGAAGTATAGACACAGAAATCAATCGTATTTGAAGATAGTTCGAAAAACTTAATACAAATAAAGTTTAATTACTGTTTAAGCTTTCCTTACAAGTCTAAGGTAAATAGCAAAGACGTGATTTGACAGTCAATAAAAATACTAACTCAAGTTGTTCTTGACCATGCAGTTCCTGCAGAAATAACAAAGATGGCTTCTTTGATGATGCCTTTATTAAAAAATTAAATTCTGGGATAATGTAACTGTTGCCAAATATGGAATTCATTATTTTCATTTTATGATGGGGAATGATACCAAAATCAAAGGACATTTTTTATTATTTTTTCAGAAAAATACAAACCATGAAAAGTCTTTATTTTTTCAGTTATCAGTAATATATAAAATGAGCATTATCTTGTATTTCATTGCTGGTCAATGTGAGAAAGACCATACTGAAAGATATCATGAACTATTGGGTAACTTAGTTTTTCCTTTCTCTGTGTTCTAAGAGGAAAGAATAAAAGTGGTCCCTTTTAGAAATTGAAAATAAATAATGGTATACTTATGTAATATCAACTATGAGCTATAGTCCTGTTTATTTTTCTTTCATGACACTTGTGCTGAACAGGTTTCATTTAGAATGTAAGTCAATTATACTTTATAACAAATAAATGAAAGAACTCTTTGTAAAATGTTAGCATTTTGGAAGATTCCTAATTTTAAATGTACAGTCTCAAACATTACACAGTAGTTGTCAGCAATGAAGGTTATTACTTGCATTGATAACCGGGTGTGGCATTTCTGTTCATTTATTTATGTTCTAGCAGTGTTTTCTTTTTTCCAAAATTTCCTCATATATTTGCTGGCTATACCCAAACCAATCGCATGGTTAACATTTCTTGTATATTTTGAAAGCTTGTCTGTTAACAGAAAATTGTTCTTTATAAACAAAATGCAGTAACGTCTCAATAATTCATAGGCAAATTAACCACGAACATTTTGCAGATTATTTGCGATTGATTTCTAATATTCAGTATCTAGAGAAACTAGGTGATGCATCAGTGTGACGAAATAATGTTGAAAATCATAGAAGAAATATTTTCACACAGAAACATAGAACAGTTTTTATGAGTTTTTATGAGAACAGTTTTAAAGTAAAGCTATTTTCTCCTAATAGATTATTAATGACTGTCAATCTCAGCGTCTCTTTGAAGAGGTTGTAGAAGCCTAGATTCTTCTTCTTCTTTTTTTTTTTTTTTTTTTTTTTTTTTTTTTTTGTGTGTGTGTGTGTGTATATGTGGTTAGCTAAATTAAGCCGGCTGCCAAAGTCAAAAAAGCCAGTAAGTAATGAATGACTGGGTAAGGCCAGTTGGTACTTACCGACTATTTTGTACATATAGCTGTTTATTAAAGTTGCATAGACAAATTATGTATGTGTATTTTGACAATACTAGTTTGACAGCTAGTCAGCAGTTATTTAATAAAAGTTTATGCATTAGATTGGTAGTAGTTAGTGATCATATAAACTAATTATGGACTTCCTCTCTGGCTAAGTCCCTTGTTTGCAACAAGAAAAAAGACAAAATTTAATTGTATGATGAACTTCAGGTATTTGCAGATTGAGAGTTCATTTTATTTAACTTCCAAAATGTAATTTTTTATGAATATTTCTTATGCTTGCAAATCAATTCATTACCTTATTCCTTTTGTGATTGTTCCAGAATCTTTAATTAATACCATTCAAATGAGACAGCCCAAAGTAGTTGATATTACCAGAAAAGCTGCTGTAGTGTCGCTACTAACAGAATCACAAATAATGTGTAGCTATGAAGAGAAGGTAAGAATAATTTCATTTTCAATAATTTTAAATTTTGCATTACTTAATCATGGTAGAATAATTCTGTGTCAAATCAACCCATGACATGTGCACCATTTTTGATTTTCAAGAAATTTTGTGTGTGAATATGTATCATAGTTTAATTTTTTATATAGTTTGCAAAGCTGTCAATTCTTTCTGATTTCCAGAAAATTTCTTAACCCTTTGAAGATGTGCGGTTGATTTTTCAACCAAGCCATAGAACACCTTAAAGGACGAGTATAGTTCATATTTCGACCAAGTAATGCTTTACCCTTCGGTAATTGTTCACCTGTACTGGACTGGCAGGGAAAGATGTCAACATCCATCCATCAATTCAGTTGCACCCCAGTTCCTGTAAAGGAGAACATACACGTAAATGGAATCCCCTTGTTCAAGAAGTTCGTTTTACTTCAGGGGGGGGGGGTAATCCATCAATGATTGTTGCACAAATAGCAGCTTCAGCTAAGAGTCACTGAAATGGGGGAAAGCATATTTAAGATGCTCCCGTCCTTCTGAAACAGCACGGCCAAAATGTCCCCACCGGGAAGAGGTTAATTCAGAATTTTGAACTTTTCTTCCATCTTCCTGTAGTTAGATTGATACCATCCCTTTTTTCCGTATATGCTGCAAGAAAATAACAGTAAATATCAGCCGCTATAGAAATACAATCGAACCTTGTTATCACAAAATCATAGGGGTCACAGCATTCGTTTTGCATTATATGAATATTAATCAGTCTTCTGAATGAAATTTCTAAACAATGAAGATTTGTGTTTTCGCAGGACCAAGCACGTACTTTATGTTTAACAGTATTTCATTGAGGGATTTCGCGTTATCGAGGTTTGACTACAGGAGTAGCTGTGGTGCAGAAGTGCTCCGACCGGCACGGAGATAAAATAGTTGAGCATAATTTAAGTCAAGTTTCAGTTCATTTTATTTAAATATTTACAAATATTTTAAAAATAAATTTCTGTATTTTTGATTCTTAAAGTATAGTATTTCTTAATAATTAATATTTTGATAGGTTGGTAGCTGTGAGTTCATTAATTAGTATTAAAATTGAGTAATATTAATTGATCTGTTTTCTTTCTCTCTAGGACCTTTATTTGTACTATTTTGTAACAGTATATCCAGGCAGAACTATTGTCTTTTGTAATAGTATTGATTGTGTCCGAAGACTGAGAACTGTTTTAGAATACCTGAATTGTAATCCTTTACCATTGCATGCATCGATGCATCAAAAACAGAGATTGAAAAATCTTGAAAAATTTGCTTCTAGCAAAAATGCTACTTTGTTAGCTACTGATGTTGCTGCCCGTGGACTGGATATTAAAGGAATTGAACATGTGATCCATTATCAAGTTCCGCGTACTGCTGAAGTATGTAAAAATTTTAATGTGATTACTGTTAATTTTTATAACATCATTGTTCTCTAGAGTGAAGTTTTTAATTAATTAATATGCTTTATGGTTAGATTAATATAAAATAAACATTAATTTCCTTAAGAATTTGTGTAGATATCTACAATAGATTTAAAGCAAAGATAATAGATAGTTGTATACTCCATATTGTTAGAATATAAAATATCCCAATTAAATCAAAATTTCCTCTTCTTTTATTTATTTTTTTCCCTATCAGTTCATTTTTCAAAATATGCTACTTATTTCTCTAAAAACTAAGATGATTCCCTAAGATTTTGGTGATGTAACAAAATTTTCATCAATAAACACTTTGCTCTGTTAATGTAACTATTAGATAAATTGTGTTATCTGAATGTATTGTATGGAAGATAGTATTTAAATAATAATAATAGTAATAACTCCTAATACCTAAAGCATTAACTCCTAAAATTTTGTTCTTTAAGAATGTCATGTTGCATAGCCAATTCGTGGGCAATGTTAATGCATTGAAAATATTTTTCTTTTGCTTTGTGTTACTTTAGCATATTAGAAGAATAAAATATATTCACTCATCTTTTGTCACTGTTTATAGGCTGAATTGTGATATTTTAATGATACATTTTTCTCTTATTATACAGGGTGTCCTAGAAACATTGATCTAAGCTTTCATACCTTAAATATTTGTCAGACTCATACAATAAATTACAATGTTGTGCAGAAAAAAAGTACCTAGTTTTATTTTGCTAATTAAAGTTTTTAGGAGGTTAGAACTAAATAAATACAAAATTTTATACAGCCCCCATATAGAAAGATTTCCAATTAGTAAAGTGTGCTTCTTGCATTAATTTGGTGATAATGAGTCATTGAATGATCTCTAGCATAACATTTGTATCTGGATATGTGAAAAGTATCTTTATGACTAATTAGTTAGAAGTAAAATTAATATAACTTTTTCAGCTTTACGGTTATGTATTACAAATTTTTAAAAATACTGGTCGTTTTTGGTGTGACTAATGTTACATTGAAATCACCAAATATTGTGTTAGTCACAGCTTTAAATAACCAAAATTACCAGTATTTAATTAAATGCCAAAATGTAAACTACTATTTATTTATGATCCTATCATGCATACTGTGAAGCTGAAAAAATTCGTTTAACTTTATTGTTAAATAATGAGTAATATGAAACATTTTCATTTTTAGTTCTCTCTCTCTCTCTCTCTCTCTCTTTTTTTTTTTTTTTTTTTTTTTTTTTTTTTATTATTATTATTATTATTATTATTACTAGCTGAAGTACCCGTTCTTCGCACGGGAATGAATGGACTTTTTGATATTACGATTTGTGGTGATTACTATTCATTGTAATAAACAGATATAGCAAAATGGATATCGCGTTATATTGTGTCCATTAATCATGCTTACCGAATTGCAAGGCAATCGTTTGTACGGTGCAGAAGGCCATGCGGCGTAGCGCAATCTAGTGGCAAGTTTTAGCAAAATGGATATGGCGAAAATATTCTTCGCATTCAGATATCGATGTATACGAATTTTCATGACTATCGGCTGGACAGTCTTGAAGTTCATGTGTTGACGCGACATCTAGTGTCAAGTTATAGGAAAATGGATCGTGCCAAACTCTTCCCCGTGTTCAAATATCTATGTATACCTATTTTCATAGCGATCATTTGCACAGTCAAGAAGTGATACACTGCAGGGACATCTAGTGGTTAATTAAAGTAATGAATTGCTACAGCGCCATCAAGTGGCGAGTTATAGGAAAATGGATAATGCCAAAATATTCTCATTGTTCAAATAGCTATGTATACTGATTTTCATAGCGACCGTGTTCAAATATCTATGTATACCAATTTTCATAACGATCATTTGCACAGTCAAGAAGTGATACACTGCAGGGCCATCTAGTGGTTAATTAAAGTAATGATTTGCTACAGCGCCGTCAAGTGGCGAGTTATAGCAAAATGGATAACGCCAAAATATTCTCATTGTTCAAATAGCTATGTATACTGATTTTCATAGCGACTGTTTGAATGGTCAAGAATTTGGCCTGTTGCAGCGTCATCTAGTGGCGAGTTAAAATAATAATGCATTGCAGTGTCATTTAGTGGTGAGTAACATCAAAAGGAACGCAGTTAGAATATATTCTTCGTGCTCAAATGTGTAAGTATAAAAAATTTTATGCCGATCGGTCGAACGGTATAGAAGTTGATGCGCTGCAGCGCCATTTAGCAGCAAGTTACAGCAAAATGGATAGTGAAAAATATTCTCCGTGTTCTAATATTCGCGTGTACCAAATTTCATCGAAATCGGTTGGACGATATTCGCATAGCAAACGGCTAAACGGAATAGAATTCGACATTGTGCTACAGCACCAGGTGGCAAGTTATGGAAAACGGATAGCATAAAAACCTTCTCCATCATAAAAGACTTAGGTGAACCAAATTTCATGGTTCAACGGTGCTGGAGTTTTTCAACCTCATAAACACATACCAACATTCATTTTTATCTATAACCAGTGTTATTATATATACCAGTCTCAAATAAAATCCAGTTTCAAATCTAAGCCTCGCCAAAGTGCCAACATACACCATTTTGCAAGAGTTTTTTCAGGGAATCATTCGAAGCATTGACTTAGCAGCAATAATATGGGAAATGGTTCGACCGCCAAAGAGTAAAGCAAGCATTTATTTGAAAAGTGGAATCCCTTAATACAGCCGAATTTTTTTAAATTATCAACTAACACTGTATTCTAATAAAACCTTTGCACTTGTTTTCAAAAAGCTATTTCCTTAAGCTCTCAATAAATTGCGCCAAGCCGAAAACTGTGCAAACCGCTAGAACTCACTTACTCAAAATCGATATTTCAGCCACTTTATTTTTTCGCCAAACTAAAAAATTTTACACATTAGCCTCGGAAATCTTCAATTCGTATTGTTTTGCGTATAAAACATTTCATTCCTGCTCTGATTTCCCATGCACACGATATTATAATTTTAAAAAGAATAACCTTACGAATATAAACTAACAAAAAAAAAAAATCATTATTATTCTTTTATTTTTACTTTGAGAATTTAAAACATTTTATTCGACAAAATCGCCACACATGGCAACCACGATCCTTATTTCACACTTTTTTCACTACAGGGGTTACAATTACGTAAAGCTTTTTGCATGTAGAGCATAAAAAATCTCTTAAATTCCGGGAACGGGTGGACTTTCAAAGTTTTAAAGTGGACTACGATTTATTCTATATTATTTTACATATCTGTGCTAAATTTCAGGCCGATAGGTCCATTTTTGTGGATTTGTATATGAATCAAATCCACAAACAAACAGAATTTCATTTTTATTTATAAGATTATTACTATGGAATGACCTGTAGTTTACTGTGCATTACTATATCATAATAATAATAGTAATAAATAAATAAATAAACATATTTATGTAATCATTGTTTTCTTTTATAATTTGTCAACAACCCTTGAAACACAATAATTCAACATGCTTTTTTTCTCTTTGAGAGCTATTGAAAAATGGTACCAGTCAGCATATATTTATATTCCTATCCTTGACACTTTTTAGAAAACACTGCTCAAATTTTTTATGTCACCAAATTAATATATGGGACACATTTGACTAACTAGGATTTTTTGTATGGAGCTCATATAAAAATTAAAATTTTGTATTTATTTAATCTCTTGAAAATGTTATTGTTATGGTGAAATTGTGTACCCTGTTTTACGTAACTTTGTAATTTATTATGCAAGTCTTTGGTCAGTATTTAAGGAATAAAACCCCATGTCTTTGTTTTTTCAACATCTTGTGTAGTCTCGCTATTATTCTGATACTTTTGAAACTGTAAGATTGAATTATTTCATATCATATGTCAACTGTAAGATTGAATATTTATATATCATATATTTGTGTCACTGAAAAAGTACACTTTACTGCAATAATTTAAACTTTACTATTTACTATCTTTAGAATTGTATTTTCATAAATTTGTGTCACTGAGAAACACACTTTTTACTACAGTAATTGCATGGTTTATTTTGGTTTATAAAAAGTTTTATTTTAATTGTTGACTTGAAAGTCCCCACACTCTCTTTTTGTGAGTCCATAATTTCTTTCAAGTGTTACAAAAAATACTCAAAAGAAATGCTGTTAAAAGATAAATTAATTAAAACTTTGTAAAATTACACTCATAAAAAAAATACTTATGAAGTTAAACACGTGTTTCAATCTTCATTAGTAGCAGTCAAAGTCCATACACACTCTGAATATTGTACTTAATGTCAATAAACTTAGGAATGACATTTAAGAAAAATTTTGATTGAAGCACCTGTTTAGCTTAATAAGTTTTAAGTTTTTTTAACACAAAATTTTATTTATTTATGTTAACAAATGTATTTGAGGGTTGAGGTGAAATAAATCTTGAAATATGTGATATGCTTCTTTTGCATAATCATTGTATATCTTCATAATAAAATATCAGCAAACCACTAATATACTTAAATGTAAGACTTAATTAGAATTTTTTAATGTAGGTGATTAATTTTAATTATTTATCTTATATTCACAGACTTACATTCACCGCAGTGGTCGTACTGCAAGAGCTCAAAATGAAGGACTTAGTTTAATGCTTATTGAACCACAAGAAGGAACATTCTACAAAAGAATTTATAAAGCTTTAAACAGAGGTAAAAATTTTGATTATTTTTTGTGAAGTTATAGCATTGATATATTAATACTTTTCCACGGTGCAAATTTTAGTTTATATATATATATATATTGCAGTAAAACCTATCTAAGGCTCAACCTTAAAAGCTAACTTTGAGATTTCAGAAAACTTAGTGTCATTATCAGTATTCATACTTGAAAAATTATGTCTAATGCACAGGATGCAGTTTTAAATAGTGTAAAAGTCTTTTAAATTGTGTGTATAAACACTTCATGCAGAAAAATTTCCAGATGATTTAAAAATTACTGTATGAACATTGTAAAACTACTGTATTTAAAAACCCAAATTAATAGCAGAGCACAGAAGGAAGAAATTGAGAGACGTACACAAGAGCTTCAAAAAACACATTTGAAATAAGATAAAGACTTAAACTTGGTTGCTGAAACTTCCTTCCGAAAATCACAACTTGAAAGTGAGCACTTAACATCTTGACTTCATATTCGCTGAAGCAATGCAACTCGGAAGAGGAACCTTAAAAAAGGTGGCTTGCCAGAACACCAACTTGATACCATGCACTTCAAATATAATGAGAGATGATAGTTCACATATTGTTAACACGTTCAATTATATACATCATAGACTCCTTGTGAAGTAATAGTGGGTCACCACTTTGGTTGGTTTTGCTGCTTGTTGTTAGACACAGCCATATGTATTGATTAAAGACACTTTACGTTCAACAATTTTAACAAATGTAACATTAACTCAAACAACAAACTATAACAAAATAAAAGTTGACATAAAAATCAGATTAGCAGCAGTGCTATGCCGGCGTTCCATCTTATCTATACAATTTATTGCCTAGGTGCATTTACATTTTGTTCATTGTCTGGAAAACCTCAGGAGCTATGGAGTTTCAACTGCAGGCTGTACTGGCTTGCAGAGTGTTCATAAACTCTTTAATCGTAAATCGGCTTCAGGAGTGTTCATAAACTGAGATGGGTGCCTCAGTATGAAACAAAAACCTGCCTCAACTAGAAAAAAAATTCAGTCCTGGCAGTGATTAATATTCTTCTATATATATTAACCTGCAAGAAATGGAAACGAACTTCTTATTTGTTTATTTTTAGAACTAAAACCAAAAAGTCTCAAAAGCCCTGTGGTAAGTTTTTTTTTTTTTTTTAAATCAGGCCCACCTTTATTGAAGGGGGCATTCAGAAAAATGATGGATGGGAATGAACATGTTTTCTCTGGAGTTATGCACTTCTTACCCCACCTATTGCTCTGGGGAAGAGAAAATTCCCTTTTATCCTTTTTCCAGCAATACCGAAAGAGGAGCTAATACAGTCCTGTAACTCAGGGCTCGGCCCGAGTCACTTTTTCTCACTATTTTTAGTTGTCACTATCGGTAACTATTTTCGACAGTTGATCACTTTTGTCTCTTTTTACTTCCTTCTACGGAGTATAAGGAAGTAATGTGATCCAAAAAAATTTTGGGGGACAAATTTCGACGTAAAAAACAATTTTGACTATCTCTAAATTTACTTTTAAGAATTTTTTCGATGCATCTCATCGTAAGCTAGCACGATAATATAAACGTGTCTGCAACTCATTTTGACCAGCGGCAAGTCTATTTTGGCCAGTTTTTCCATGCTGCCTGTACATACATACATATGTATGTATGTAACTCGCATATCTCAAAAACTATTCGTCGTAGAATGTTGAAACTTTATATTTAGGATTGTTCTAGCATCTAGTTGTGCACCTCCCCTTTTGGTCACAATCGAGTGGATAGTGGTAATTTATGGGGGTGGGGGGGTTATATCGAGTGGGAATTTATGTACAGGACCGCCCAAAAGATTCGAAATACATTACACTCTATGAGCCAAAATTCATCAAACTCATATATCTCAAAAACTAGGCATAGACTGTCGAAACTTTATATTTAGGATAGTTGAAACATCTTGTTGTCCACCTCCCCTTTCGGTTCCATTCGACTGGATAGTTTATCTACAGGACCACCCAAAATATTTAAAATATATTATGCTGTATGGGCCAAAACTCATTAAACTCACATATATCAAAAACTATTTGTTGTAGAATGTTGAAACTTTATATTTAGGATTGTTGTAGCATCTAGTTGTGCACCTCCCCTTTCGGTTCCATTCGACTGGATAGTTTATCATAGCTGCCATACCTCCCGATTTTTCCAGGAGACTCCCGAATTTCAGAACAATCTCTCGAACTCCCGAAAAGTTTATAAATCTCCCGAATTTTTCCAAATTATTCCCATGTTTTATGTACTTATCAATTTTTGAAAAAAATTTACAGAACTTGTTAAATGCTAACGACAGAAACTGAAGAAACTTCGCTAAGACTACTCCAGAGGGCAAAGATTACTTAAAAGTATGGTTACCATAAAAGAACAAAAAAGCAAGGGAAAACAACAGTGATTACCGAACCTAAAGCAAAACACGGCCTAAATCTAGGACGTTCTTAGCGGACATAGCTGAGTAACAGGAGGACGATAATGCGCGCCTGGGATGTACGTTTTCACTGCATCTCGCACTGCGCCTAGCTAGACTAAAGTCAGCTAGAGTGAGTGCAATGTTACTGATTTCTGAGTTCGTAAATTCAAAACTTAGTTCAGAGGGGCAAATTCTTATTTTAGATCCCCGATGTTTCGAAAGGCATCCGATACATAATTATGTACTTGGCGAACTACTACACAACAATAATTATCTATCGAGACCTATCGCCACTGGAAAACCGTTGTCGGTGAGCTATTGTTACTCACGACGTGTTTTTATTGCTGTTTTGCGCACTTGATGAATCTATAAATTTTTTCCATGGACACGTACCAGCTTAACTGACACTTCTATTGTGGATTATTGAGAAAATGGCAGATGTTAGCGAATATATTAGAAAACGTGGATTGAAAACGAAATGTTAGTGGTCATTTTCAGATCCAAAAATTTGCTTGGTTTTGGAAAAATCGTTGGCTGAACGAGAACTTCCAGACATTTTATGAATGCTAAACTGGAATTTTTGTTTAAATAAAGCAAACTGACGGTCTGCGCGACAAATAAAACGTATAAAAGTGCAGCTTTTAGTAATGGTATTTAAAATATAAATCTTGTCGTATTCCTTTAGGTCTTCAACATGCAAAGTAAGTAAAATAATTTATGGTAGTTTAAAATATACTTCATTTCTTAAATAAATAAATTATTACTAATAATTCCAATAAATAAATACTTCGATATTTATAGCTATTAAAACGTACACATCCTAATTTTATGCTGAATAAAAGAATAATGCTTTTTTAAAATGTGAGTTAATGTTAGAAATCCGTAAGAAAAAGAAAACCAAAATTTTCCGAGTTTTTTTTTTTTTTTTGCATTTTCTTTTTTAAACAGTTACGCGGATTTTACTAAAAATATATACCGTAACTTCGTGAAAAGTTAACTAATGGTAAGACCACGGACAGATTAAAAGGGTTGGGGGGGGGAGCGATTACTCCTCCGCTACAGGAAAAAGAAATTCTATTTTACTTCCATAAAATAGACAAATTTCAACTAACCGCCCATAAAATTGCATTAATCCGTCCTTAGGCAAGACGTATCGCCCCCCTTAAATAAATAAAAAGATTACTTTTATTAATCATTTATGAAAATGTACATAACCAAGCAAAAAAAAAAAAAAAAAGAAGAAAAGATCATTACTAATTCTCATGGGTCAAGCCACATAATACTTAATTTTAAACAACATTCAATTGATACTCTCTCTGGGTTAAAAGTAACGAAATATAAAATTTAAAAATGCTCTTTATTAGAAATTTGCTCTCGCAATTGAAAAAAAAAGAAAGGAAATTGAGGCGACACAAGTCATGTTTTAACGTCTCAGCAGAATTCGCTCTCTTGCTTTATTAGCCAGCTCGCCGAATGAAGACAAAACAATAACAACCTTCGCGATGACGACGCGGCGTCGGTATCTCGGTTTGTGAAGGCCCGTTTTCCCCCGTATTACATAAATTATTTTTTTTAAAAAAGCACTATCGGACTGAAATATTTCTAAAATGGTTTCACGAAGCTTGTCCGCACCTGTAACTACGTCGATGCTTTAAATGACATAATGGGGGAAAAAAAATTCAAATGCTCCCTGCATGCCAACGTGCCGTCACTTGAAGTGCATCTATGTGCTTTATTTTCTACAGAAATAAATTTGTTAGCATCGGCTTCACCGGAGCTTGCGCGCTAACAACAGATCAAAAAGCAAGATCAATATACTAAATTTTTTTTGCATAAGAAATTTATTTCAGCCAGATAGTCAGTGTCATGGAAAAAAATCCCCTTTTGACATGCATAGTCCGCGGACTATACTAGCTAAATTATGGCAACTAACTATCCCCGATCTCTGGATTCCATATTTGCCAACTGAACTTCAATCTTTTTGCAACCTTTTGGTAAATGAATAATTTTAAAAACAAGATGTAAAACAGAGTTTTTAATACTCTATTGTTAAATTAAAATTTAAGGCATTTTAGTAACTCAACTCAACAGAAAAGTATTATTTTCCCCATAATATGTTTATTGATTTCTGAATCATTTTCCCTTCAATTTTAAAATCAGGAAAATCGCTATTTCGTTTTATTCTCATGTGCAGGTTTTTCTTTGGTAATTATTTTTACAGTTAATTTTAAAAAGCATAATCTTGTGAGTTGGTATTTTGCAGCTAATATAGGAAGGAGCAGAACATATGTCCCTGTCATAAGTTCCACTTCTGTGTGCTGCAAGACTGCTAAAATTCTAAAATTTTACCTAAGAAAATATTTAGAAATTTATTAAAGAATTATTCTTTTTTCCAATAAAACAAGAAAACTTCACTTTTATTCTATCATTTGAATGCTTATTTTAGAAAATGCCAATGCCATATATATAATTTTTCATTCCATTTCTGGTATTAAAAAAAACAAAATAAAAATATAAAGATAGGTATTAAAATTTTTTTTTTTTTGAGAATCAATTTTTTATTTTATTTTCATATCAAAAGAATAGTCTGAAATTTGGATGTGAGACTTATGATTTGTTTGATCTAGGATTTTACGATATTACTTAAGATAATTATTTTAAATAATTATAGCCTGTTTTCTTTTAATAAATATTGTATATCTAAAACTGATTATTAAACATTTACAGTGCATAGTTATTTTCTTCAGGATCACAGTCAATTTGTTTGTGGTTGAAATTTAAATGGTAGAAATTGTTTAGTACACCATTTAGTTTAACAGTGGTTGAATTTAAGCTCACACATTATTCCCCAGTTCCATGTTTTTGCATTATCAACCTTGTTATATATATGCCTGAAAATACGTGCACGTAAATTTTTCAATTTTTTGCTGGAAAATATGTCCACGTGTATTTCCTCTTTTTTGCTCTTCAGCTGTTTTCATGCCTGCAAAAATCCAGGGGGGGGTGCAAGTGCCCCCCCTGCCCTATGCTGCCGGCACCCATGAATGCAAATAGTTCAAAAGTATTTACTGTTTAAAAAATTGTTTATTTCTTTAAAAAAGTCTCGCATTTTAAAATTGGCTGTTTTAATAAATGTTTTAAGCTATACATTTTTCTTGTATATGTAATTTTCTTGGTTACTGATATATTACGCATGTGTACATGGAGTTTTTTCATCTATAACAAGGGTTTTTTTAAAGTCTCCCTAATTTTTTCGAAAATCTCCCTAATTTTCATTCTCCAAGGTTGGCAGCTATGGTTTATCTTTAGGGCCACCCAAGAGATTTTAAGTACATTACGCTCTATGGGCCGAAATTCATTAAAGCGTATTTTAGAGGTTTTTGGCTATTTCAAAGGACTCAGAAGTGACATATGCTGTAAAGAGTTACAAAATGAATTTCTCCATTAAAAAAAATGTCTTTATCATTCATAGTTCTGCTACAGGAACACTCAAAAAATTTCCAATACATTACGGTCAGTGGCAATTTTTGGGACATTCATCCATTTCAAGCACAATACCGTCCTACCATATAAGTTAGGTAATGGTCCAACCACAGTCACGTGCCTCCCTCAATAACTATGCCAAAAGTCGCCAAGCTTGGCGACTTTTGGTGTACGTGTGTATGTATTTAACTTTCAAATCACAAAAACTGTTAATCGTAGAATGTTGAAATTTCTTATATAAGATTGGTGTAACATCTAACTGTGCATCTCGATTTTTGTTCCAATCTACTGGAGAGTTTATTTACAGGACCACCGAAAAGAATTTCAATACTTTAATGTCTATGGACATCTTCAATATAATACAATTGTAGACAATCATTGGTCCATGCCCAAAATCTTGACGTCTGTCATCGAAATTGGCGAGTTTTACCGAAATATTGCCAAATTTGGCAATGTCAGTCATTTCATTTGGTCCATGCTTAAAATATCGCTAAATTTGGCGATAGTTTGTCTTTTGATTAATGCCCCAAATCTTGCCATTTGTCGTCGACCTTGGCGAGTTTTACCAAAATATCGTCAAATTTGGGGATAGTCAGTCATTTGGTCCATGTCCAAAATATTGCCATTTTTCATTGTCCTTGGCGAGTTTTGGTGAAATATTGCAAAATTTGGCTATAGTCAGTCATTGTTTGGTCCATGCTTAAAATATCGCCATATATTTTCATCACAAAATAATTAGGAAAAGCAACTTTTTAAACGGGTAACTTTAATGAAGTTAGCAAAGAATATTTTCAGAACTATGCACTGGTATTATATATACATTAATTACATAAGTCCCAATTTAAACTCAAGTTTTAAGTGGGGTTTGAACACCTTAACCCTCTAATGTCCACTATAAGAAATTCCGAAGGGAAAACATTGTTTTTTCGTTGTAAAAGTGTTCTTTAATGTCAAATAATGTACGTAAATATAATAAAAAATTGTAAAAAGAGGTGTTTTTTTTTTTTTTTTTTTCAATGGTAGCACCCTCTTCTGAACATTGAAAATGAAACTTGAAAAAAAAAATATTTTGTATCTACTGAAAAAGCATATTTTCTAACATATAAAGGGCAATTATTAATTTTCTCTTCATATCTCTCTTCAATCAATCTTAAATATTATTAAAATAATAGAAAAGCTTATCATTGAAAACATGTTTTCTTTGTTCATCCATGTTGCTTCTAAAATATTTTTAATTCATTGTCCTTGGCGAATTTCAGCGAAATATCGCCTAATTTGGCGATAGTCAGTCATTGCTTGTTCTATGCTGAAAATCTCGCCATTTGCCGCCGACCTTGGTGAGTTTGGCCGAAATATCGCCAGATTTCGAGCTAAAAATAATTTCAATTGACTGGGTAATTTATTTACAGGGTCAGCCAAATGACTTTAAATACATTGAGGTGTATGGATGCATTCAATTCATTGAAAGTCTGTGGTCAATGACTACTTTGACTATCCCCAAAATCTCGCAAACTATCTCAAGCTTGTCGGCTTTTAGTGAAATATCACCAAATAAAGTGTCAGAAGGAAATCTTTCAAACTGAACTCAGCTTGGCGATATCAAAATATTTGGCTAGAAATCGCTAAACTTTACTATTACTGATATTTTATCTCTTTCAAACAAAATAAGTTTAGATGAAGTGCGCTGAAAATATTTTTGATTTAATAGACATGCAAGGAAATCATGTGTTTTCCACATCAGATTTTTTTGACATATAATCAAAATTCATTCAAACATCTCCTCTTGCGGACTGCTCTTATGTCTTGTCGTTCTCCTCACTCTCTCCTTTTTTTTTTTTTTTTTTTTTTTTTATTCTGGCCTCTCAGAAAAAAGAAAGTTCTAAACGGGTTGCTACAACCCCCCCCCCCCCCCCCCCACGACCCCGCCTTTTTTGTTTTGAATGACTCAATTTTCCAGGAACAAATCAATAGTTTATGAAGCCTGTTAAGAAATATAACTTATAGTTTAACGCTTCTTTTAAATTGATAAGTAACTGATTCATGAAGTCAGTTTTTGTAGTCTTATGTGTTTCAGAGTTTCTTGTAAAAATGTTTTTAAGAAATAGTATTGCATGTTAATGTCATAAATGATGCCGTTAACATAATAAATTATGTGTTGAATGGTATAATTTAAGTCACTATTTAGTCACTTTTTTTTAATACTTAGTCACTTTTCTCACTAGTTTTGTTCCTACGGCTTGGGCTGAGCCCTGGATTTGGGAACACTTCACGATTCTCTGACAGTTTTTCCTGAATTTATGTTATTCTGGTTCTTATACCGATCTAACCAGCCATTTGCACACATAAAAGTAGTCTCTCCAGATTGCTTGGCAAATTCATTTGCTTTTGCTTGAAGCATTTGTCCAGATACTGGAAGATTGCGGCTTCTTTGATTGCTGAACCACTTCAGTAATGCTTCTTCAACATCCTTGTGATCTGATTTTTTCAGATTTTGTCTGCCATCGAAATTTTTTTCGTGAGCAAAAATTATTAACTGCCTATTTTTCCACATGTTACAAACAGTAGATTTGAATAATTTAGAAACCCTCATATATTGCATCCATATATAATCCCTGCATATATTGCACCCATTTTCAATTTTTCTTATTGCCCATTTTATCTTCAATAGAGTACGTTTTACATTTGCTGCACACCATAGTTTAAATTTGTGACACTTATTTTCAGGCTTCTTTAACTGAACTGACAGTAAAAATTGGGAAAAAGGAAAGCCTTTTTCAACATCGATCCATGTACATCCTTTTGACCAATAATGAGTTAGCATTCCTTTGTGTTTTTCCTTGAATTTCCACAAAATGAATGTTGCACCCATTGATCTGTTACAGGTGCAACATCTGCCAGGGATGACCTTTGTTTAGAGAGGGAGAAAAGAGATGAAAGCGACAAACCAGGAAAAAAAAAAAAAAAAAAATGCTTATCGCTAGATTCTACGCTACGTATGGTTTTAAAAATGTATTTATTCTGAAGGAGCAATTTCAAAATTATTTCCAAAAAAAGCAGTCAAAGGTAGAAAAAGTTCATTATATCCAATCTCCTTTTTTTTTGGGGGGGGGGGGGTCATTATATCCACAAAAAATCTATATCTCTACTTATTATAAAAGAAGGTGTGTGTGTGTCTGTCGGCAGCGTTGCGGACAAACGGCTACACCTAGAAACACCAAATTTGGTACTCGGGAAGATGTAAATATGTAGTTGTGCACCTCGAAGCGATTTTTTCAAAATTCGACCTAGATTTTTTTTAATTTTATGTTTTATGCGATTTTTGGCATTTTTTCTCACCTAATTCGTAATGACGACAGAAATTACGCTCGCAGCAAAACGGCATTTGTATCATCGGATAGAGGAGAAATTCTTTTAAAAACAGTTTGTTCTGAATACGTAACATGATTTACCGATTTTTAGGAATTTTTTTACTAAACATCTGCTACATCTGCTACGACAGTTTTAAAATTATTTTACTAAACGTAAAATAATTTTAAAACTGTCGCATCTTGAATTCTATCCGTCATAACTTTTTGATATTTTGACAAATCGTGAAACATTCTTTTCTCCCTCTTTTAAAATAAAAACGAAAAAATTATGTAAATTAGATGATTTTTTACAAATTTTAATGCAGCCTAATGTTTAGAATTTAATAGCATCAGCGCGATCTTACACCATTCATTACATTGCGATCACGGCACGAGAATTTATCTTCGGTTGTTGCCACAGAAAGGATTAGAAAAAAAGGGTTTTCTCAACCAATCGAGTTTTTAAATGGGATATCAGAATTTCAATTCGCAAGTGAGGATCTATGACGTCAAATGCTTTAAGATACGTAAAAATTACTCCATAATTTTAACTCATTTATTCCAGCTCTATTTTCAACACAGGGAGACGATATTTTGATTAAAATTTACTGTAGAAATAAACTAAGAAATTCACGATTATTATTATTAGAAGTGGTATTTTAATCCGGTGCTTATTTAAAAATTGAAATGTTTTCACGGCACTGAAAATGTTCATTTTATAAGTTACAAAGTTCGTTTCAAAGCGCGATATATTAAATTTTTTCTATTTACTATTTTTATTTTTGGCATTTAATTTAGCGCAGGCATTGCCTAACATACGCATGCAGGTTGCGAGTATAATTTTATTTTAACGTTGAATTACGTTCCTCCATAAAGGTTACATAACGCAAAGTTTTAATGATACCGTTTGAAAACAATTATGCGAAATATCGAAATTAACTCCCTCAACCTACTGGGGTATCCTTTACGGCAGTCAAACAGTGACGTCATAAATAAAAAAATGCGTGAAATTTGTAAACTCTGCAACTCTAACGCCCTGTCACAATTAAAGTGGGAATAAGTAGCTCCTCAAGATTACACAGTTTGATGTTTTTCAGGAGACAGGACTATAGAGGATATAAAAGATATCGCTATATTAGATACATGGATATTTAAAATGGCACCCCTTAGATATTTTCTCCCCATAGTAAGATGAAATCGTTTGCGGCACTAAATACACCCATCTTATAAAACTATGTATAAATTAAAAACATATGGAGAGTTTCCTTAATGGCAACCATTATGTGAAATGATTATTATTTATGCTAATGCGTAAATTGCAAAGAATCGCCACAGAATCAAAAGATCCCATTGAGGCCAAATAATCTAAGCTGTTTCTTTTAAGGGAACCTTGAAGAGGGAGAAGTGAATATAGATAGTATTAATGTACGTAATAGGTAGTATTATTAGATTTGTAAAGATAATATGAATAAACCGCAAATTACCACATTAATAAATATTTCATGAAATTAAAAGTGTCCTGTTTCAATGGTTGTCTTACAACCAACTAAACGAAAAGTAATTCTAATTTGCGTTAATATATCCCGCAGTAATTTCAACAGAGGAGATTACTTGAACTTTTTTAAAAATAAAATTCTGTTTTGTCACATGCAGATATGATTTTAGTAGTAAAATATTCCCTTCTTCCCATATGAAGAGCGGGTGCGCAGCTATTTTAAAAACATCTCTTGAAAATAGCATAAATGAATTCAGAAGACCTCAAAACGTGTCAATACACCAAAATCTCGAAGTCGAATTTTTTCATGATTACAATACTTTCCTTATATGGTACATGTTCGGAAAGAGATAAATGGTGCTCCATTCATGTAGTGTCTTAGGTATTTAATGCTACAACTTGAGCCTAAAAAACAGTATGATGTAGAAATAAGACATTTTGAAAGCCAGGAGTTCTCTGCAAACCATTAAGCTTTCCACTTTTTTGATAGTGAATGACACTGACGTAGTTTTTTGAGTCATTTTACTGCAATGATCAGGTTAGTACTCATGACACAAACTTTACATTAAGAGTCAAATAATTTTGCTCTTTTTTTTTTTTTAATTCCACATCACAAATAATTTCGAATTACACATGTAAGGAAAATTTTCGTTTCCTACCGTGCGAAGAACGGGCACACAGCTAGTACATATATATAAGAGGAAAGTTTGTCTTGTTTGTTGGTTGGTTTGCTATACGCGCCCAGACCGTTTGACGGATCTGGACCAAATTTGGCACACTGACTAAATAGGACAAGAGAAAGCTAATGCTGTAAAAATGAAATTAATTGGATTAATAGTTTTTGAGTTATTTTATGTTTTGTAAGGTTTTTGGCCATTTTTCTCGCATTTTACATTATCACGAGCTAAATTTACATCCGACCGTGCAGAAATGTTTATTAGATTTTTTTGCATGATTTTTTTTTTTTTTTTTTTAAGATCACAGGTTAAAATTCTCTGTGGACCACAAGTTCCGCAAATGAACATAGCGATCATTCCCCTATTTTGTCTTGCGGTGGTGGAAATGGGCGTGGCGTGATGTGGCAGCATTACCAAGACAACTAACGGTGTTCATTTTTCATATAGTTTTTCTTCTCAAGGTCACTCCTGCACTTCAAACGGAAATCCGTCAGAAATAAACAAACATGCGGATTTATTTGAAATCGCTGCATTAGAAAGTATGAGTTCTGAAGAATTTGATGATAGTACTTTACACGAATTATCAATTCCTCAAGAAGATAGTTACTAAATAATTAGAACCTCATAAAATATTTACAAATAAATTAAACTCCCTGTGATAAAAACCTGGATTTTTAATTAATCTATAATTGTTATAAGTTTTTATCTACTGTATAGATGCCCAATGATTTGCGTCACGTTTAGTGGTTCTTACTGCAATTGAAATAAAAAGTAATTAGTTTATGATGTGTGTAGATATCTATATAAATAAAACAGAGTGTAAACTGTCCGTTTGTCTGTCTGTCTGTCTGTGTCTCGCGTAGCTCCGAAACGGGTGATCGTTGACCTACCAAATTTTGTACGGAAATTCTCCAAGATGGGTCTCGACACACCTCGAAGCGATTTTTTCGAAATTCGAATTAGAAAATGTTTTATTTTATGTTTTGTCCGATTTTTAGCGATTTTTCTTGCGTAATACATAATAACGCCGGTAATTGCACTCGCAAGAAAACGATATTTACATCATCGTATAGAGGAGAAAATTTTCTTTTAAAAACTGTTTGTTCGGACTGTGTAAGATAATTTGCAGATTTTTGGGAATTTTTCGAATAAAATTAAATTTGACGCTGACTTTCGTAAAATATTTTTAAAATTGCTGCATCTTGAATTCTATCTGTCATAACTTTGTTATATTTGGGCAAAAGACGGAGCACACAATTCGCCCACTTTTAAAAGAAGAACGGGGGGAAAATATAAATTAGGAGAATTTTTACGAATTTTTAAGTAAAGAAGGATTTTCATTTCAGTAGCAACTGCTTATGAGTTTCGGTTTGATATCTTGCGGTTTGGTTGTCATGGATACAGTAAATGATTAAAATTGCCAGTTGAAAAAAATAAATAAAAACGGGTCCCGCGAGCAGACGATTTCTTTGCTTGGCTCGATTTCCTTTTATAAATACTGGATTTATTTGTGAGAAGAAAAATTAAACTGCATAATCTAGAAAAACAATTTTAAAGCCTTTATAAATAGCGCAGTCTTATCTCTTCTCTTTTCTTTTTGTAAAGAGTTGCAAGAGAGGGTGACGTATTTTTAAAATTAAAAAAAAAAAAATGTCCATTTCATATAGTGTCCGAGGTATTTAACGCTAAAACGTGAACCTAAAAGACAGCATGTCTGAGGAAATAAGACATTTTGAAAGTGAGAAGTTCACTGCAAACGGTCCATTTTCACTTTTTTGATACCGAATGACGCTGACATAGTTTTTTTTTTTTTGGTGTCATTATATTGAAATGATCTCAGGTTATTACATATATGACGCAAATTTTAAGTCAAGAGTGAAATAATTTTGCTTTTTCTAGATTCCACATCACCGGAATTAATTCGAATTACACATGTGAGGAAATTTTTCGTTTCCTACCGTGCGAAGAACGGGCACGCAGCTAGTTAGTGATAAATGACTATTGGAACAAACCAATATTTTTAATATAATAATCATAAAAACCTGATTTTTAATTAATTCTATAACTATTTTAAGTTTTTATCTACTGTATAGATTCCCAATGATTTGTGTCCAGTGGTTCTTACTGCAATTGAAATAAAAAAATAATTAGTTTATGATGTGCGTAGGTATTAGTGATAAATGACTATTAGAACACAACAAATAGAAGGAGAGAAACCTAGCCACGTCCAATTCTCGGTGACCTCTGTATGCTGGCAAGTCTGTTCATTTCTGTTTTTTTTTTTTACAGCCAGTGGCATAGCAAAGGGGGGGTCGCAACCCCCATGAGGTATTTTTTGCCATTAAAAATGTGTATTCTTCGCACCCTTATCACACACACGTATACATATATGGATATATGGGAGTTGCAGTAGCCGTAACCCCCTCCCCATGAAAAATTTCTATCTACGCCACTGTTTACAGGGGAAAGTCCCATGTCCTTTTTTTATCATTGCAGCAGGAGGATACACATTCCTTCCCTTTACAATCTCATACCGACAACTGGACTTGTTTGGTTTTAGTAGTTGCGTAGGTATTTCTATGCAACTACTAAACCTGTTGTCCTACACCTGACTGTGTTCTAAAAGCGATAAACGGCTGTTAGAACACAGACAGGTAAAAAGGGGAAAGCCTAGCCACGTCCAATTCCCGATAACCTCTGTACACAATCAGGTGCTGTATTCATATTTTTTCGTTGCAGCGTGAAGTCCCATGTCCGTTTAGGATTCACATTCAAGCCTAGCCATGTCCGATTCCCAGTAACCTCTGTACGCTTTCAGGTGCTGTGTTCATTTTTTTTTTTTTTTTCTTTGCAGCGGGAAGTACCATATCCTTTTTTTATCATTGCAGCGGGAGAATTCACATTCCTTCCCTTTACAATCTATATTCAAGGTCAATAAGCATTTCTCTTCTATTGCACGGGATCAAACATTTTGTTCATTATATCCGAGAGTTCTTTATAAGCTGTGTTCGCTATAGTGGGGTTTGACTGTATGTGTGTATTATATCAACGTAGTTCGGAATTTTACCAAAATTTTCTGAAAGCCTGGAGCAGTCAAAGAATTTTGTTGAGAAATTCAGTGACAATCCTAAAAAATATTTTGCATATTTTTCTGATATTGTGTTTTGGAATAAATCTTCATTCTTTTTACTCAAGTTTCTTCTCTATTATTATTATTTAAAAGTAGGAGATGGGAAATTTGTTGGCCCCTTCCCTAATAGTGCAACCGTCCCCTGTGACTGAAATACGACCACACAATATAGTTGCAAACAGTCACCGCAACTCCGCAGCAGGGTCACCACACAGTCCCTATGTCCGCCCGTGGTGATTTCACATTGCGACCCTTCAGAGAAGTCGTTTTGAGACAGTTTTGCGACAGCGAAAAAATTCAGGAGAAAAAGTTACTGAGAACATGCACTAGATGGCAGCACCAAACTCATGGAATGAAACGCCTCAGTACCAGAATCGAACCCTCGACGCTCTCGTTCATAGGCCAGCACGTTACCTCAGCGCTGTGATCATCTTGTTCACAATGCTTTAAAAACTTAACTGACTGCTGCAAAAGTTAGTTCTCGCATGGCTTGTTTTGGAGACTTAAAATTTTTCTGGGGTATTTTATGATGCAGGGAAAATACCATAATTAATAAATATAAATTAAAAATCTTGGAAATCTTTTTTTTTTTTTTTTCCCACATAAATTATTTTCAGGAGATAATGTGCTGTTTTATTTAAGTATTAATCCGAAAAAACTAATGATTTATTGAAATTTTTTATTGGGTTATGAAATAAATTTGTAATGTGCGACACGTTTACGGGGTTTAATATATATTAAGGTATGAGGAATAAGATTTATATTTTTGCTATATTTTGCCTAAAAGGGATTTCATATAAAAATAAATAAAATTAATTGGAAAAATATGCATTACATAAAATAAATAAAGTATTTTTACTTAGACCCATAGTTTTACCTCAAATTTTTCCTAGCAGAACTTTCAAACATACCAGAGACGTATTTAAGGGATCCCAGGCCCCATCCGAAAACTTAAAGCAATTATTAAAAAACAGCAATCTTGAGACATTTGCATTTACTCTAGTAACAATAAGGTTTAAAATACAGGATAGTCCCCCCCCCATCCTAAATTTAAACCTACATATACTATCGAAACATATATGCCATGGTGATATGAAAGAAATTGTTAATTTTACTCACAGATATTAGTTTTTGTCATTGTGATTAGAACTCTCAACTCTAATATTTTTTTATACATAATATTGTCCTGTTTAAACAAAATAATTTAAAAATTAATAAATTAAACTAAATTCCATTACTTCATAACTGCGAGATTTTATTGAATTACTCGTTACCATTTTCGGATTTATTTATTAAATGTTTCATGAAAGAAATTGCGACAAAATATTAGAAAAAATGAGTCTGTTTCCAAAGTTGCAAAAGCGGCCATTGTGACGTCATTTTGAAGTCCAAAAAATCAGTAGTCACAAAACAGTCACACAGTGACTTCACAGTGGAATCACTAAGCGACCGATCACATACTAGTCACAAGGTGACTCCACGGCGACGTCACCTGGTAACTGGTCAGAAATAAACTTCACAGTGACCACACAGTGGAGTCACATCACTCACAAGTCACAATGTGACTAGTATCTGACAGTCCTGTGATAATCGTGACCCTCTGTGACGTCACAGCGACTCTTTTGTGACCATCTGTGCTATTAGGGTTGGCATTCCATTTTATTAAGATTTCACTACAAATTAACCCTCTCGTCACCGAGTTATGAAAAATCAGAGAAAAAAAATATGTCTAGCATTTAGTGCATCTGAAATACTATTATAAATCATGCAAAAATATTTTTTTCAAATTTCGATTAATATTAGATTTTCTAATATTAATTTCTGCATTTTTGAAGCATTTCGTTATTCTAAAATTAATTTAAAAGGATGCACATATTAGGTAAAGGTTAAGGAATAAGAAAAAAACTATACTTACCTTAAAAAGAAAAAAAAACAGTAAAAAAGTGGCGTAAATATTTTCTTAATTTTTCTCCTGAAACAATGAAGCAAAAACTGTAAAAATGATCTAAATTGACTAGTACTGCAATCTAGGCACGATTTATGCATCTAGTTAAGAGCCTCATATACTTTCTACATGAATTAATGATATTGATATCACTGAAAGAAAGAAATACTAAATTCAATTGTTTTCTCTCTAAATATTGCTATTTGAAGTAGGAGCCTCATATGAGGTTCGGGTGACGAGAGGGTTAAGAATATTTTCTGACATTAAAAAGTTTTATGTTTTGTTTTGAAATAATTTTTAAACATCTTTTCATGATTATTATTTTATTTATTTATTTAGATAAACCTTTGGCAACTTTTCCTATTGATCACAACATATTCAAAGTGTTAAAGGAGCGAGTCACTTTAGCACGCACCATAGATAAGTTGGAACATCGCATTAAACGATTGACTGCTCAAAACAGGTGGATTCTTAATGCTGCAAAAGAAGTAGATGTTGACATTGCGGATGAGAATTTGTATCCTTTTATTTAATCTGGTGGTGTTTTTTTATTTTATTAATTATCTTTCATTTTTGTGTCTGTGTATTTGGTCCTCTCCCAACTCTCGTGCTTTTTAACACGGCTCATCTGTAGCTAGTGCTTTTACTTGAAATTTTACTGTGATAGTTAAAAGTTAGCAATTTTGCTCTTTCTCTTTTTTGGGGTTAGCCAACTTGGTTTTGGTAATTTTCACCATCAGTTTGGTATAATGTATCATGAATGTATGTAAAACAGAACTGTATGTTTTGTTTTAATAAAATCCTTCAAATCACTTACCAGATCGATATTTATGCTAGTTATAGTTGTGCTTATAAAACTTATATAGAAACTATTTAAAAATTCAAACAAGAACATATATTTCTGCCCAACAGCAGAAACTTTTTTTTTTTTTTAAATCTAAACTAAGTGCAATATTAAAATTCAAATTTTAAGAGCCAGGTACAGAACTTCACCCACTTTTCTGTACAATCCAGAATTGCAGAAATATTTCTTTTAGTTTGCACTTAATTTATCTTTCTGCAATTTAAGTATTGCCCCTTTGTACTTTTACTTGAAATTGGCAATGATTGCTAAAATTTTTAATTGAACAACTCAGTAAATTACATTCACTGAGTCATGCAATTATGAGTTCACTCAACGCATTCCCACATATACAATTTCTTGTGAGTGAATTTTTAAAATTCTGACTTAGTTATTTTCTGTGGAATTTTTTGGGTCACCTAAATATGATTTTCCACCCTATTTTTAATATGCACAACCCTACATAAAATTTATGGAATAAAAATTTATGAAGTTTCATTAGTAATTTTTTTTTTTTTTCTAATGACAGTTCTAAACAGAAGCTTATAAAGTACTGCGCTGTCAGGCCATTTCAAACACCTGTTATAGATTTGTTTGTGCAGCTTCCATAAAACAGCTTATTTCTAAGTTATTAGCATGAGTAATAGGAATTCGATTAGTGAAACAAAGAAATTTGAGTTTTTTTTTTTTTTTTTTTTTTTTTGTACTAAATTGCAGTGCTTGTAGAAAGGGGTATTGGCTAAAACAATGCAGAAATATAGTAATTTTACATTATTGTCACTAAATTGCACTGTTTAGTGGAGGGCAGAGAATGGTCGATATAACAAAAGTTAAAAAATGGTGTTTACTAACTATATTAACACTATTATTCTGTAACTAACATAATAATTATTATTATTATTATTATTTTACATTAGTAACACATTCATAACAATTGTATTAGCAGATAGATGTTCTACAAGAGAAAGGATATTATTAAATCATAAAATTGGTGATGGCTTGCCAATTTATTTGATCTTACGTTATGTTGTGTCTTTTTGCCAGATATAATAACCATGCCAGAAATTGACTACCTATTATTGACGTTTCATTATAAACAAGGTCTTGTATAATTCAATAGGTGCCTTGTTTTTGTTTATGCAGCTATTAAATTCATTGCTCTAAAATTCTTAAGTCTAATAATTTATTCTTAATTATTGTCAGATTGAATGATTTAGGTAGTGAGCAAGAACATGCAGCCAAATTGCGTGAAATTAACAACCTAAAGAAAAGATTAAAATGTCTGTTACAGAAAGAAATTGTTGCTAAAATAAATACTGGTAGTTATCCTACTAAAAATGGGAAATTATGTCTGTTATCCGCAGGTCAGTATAAATATTTGCTTATTTTCAATACTGTGACTAATGCTTGTTTTTAATTAATATTGCTTAGAAATTAAAAAAATCTGTATGTGTGAAAATAATCTAATTTCCTAACTTTGAGTACATTCCCCACCCCCACCAAAATAAGCAAATATTCAGCCTTTCTTAAACAAAAATAATAATAAATAAATATTTTTTTTTTGGGGGGGGGGTTCTATCTGTTTTAAAAAATAAATGTATTTCTCCTAAAATCTTTTTTTCGTTAATTTTATTTAAATAAGCATTTACATACTTACAAATTGTTTGTGAACAATAGGAGGATGGAAACATCTTTTCCTGATGTCAATGCGTTTCAGTATAAACATTCTTTCTTATAAAGAATATTATTATATGGAGAACTGCTTTACATTATTCTAAAGAAACTAAACTGGAAATGTGAGAAAATATAATAATAGAGAGAATTATCGTTTTAGAGATTATCATTTTAACAAGATTCTACTGTATCTGTTAACAGACGAACTTTTCTACAAAATGTTGTTTAAGTTATACAAAATCTGTTTAAAAAATATTAGAATTCTGAGAAGTTAAGTTTTATGACAAGAAAATAAATAAAGTTTAGAAATTTTTATGCTTTCGTTTAATTGGTATATGTACTTAATATTTTAATATTCATGTACTTTAATTTTTGATTTTAGATTCTGAAAAGGCTATCCAAGTGGTGAAGAAAGAACGTAAAAGTAGTAAAAGGAAACTCTGATTGAAATTTATTATATACTGTTATTTCTGTAAATAAAGCATCCTTGTTACAAGTTCTTCTTATTACTTCTCATGCTTGTAAATATTATTTTTTAAGCGCATCTTCGAAAAGAAAGTTCTAAGAACTATTTTTGGTGCTGTTTTAGAAATTAACACCTGGAGCAAGAGATATAACTTTGAAATCTATAAAATCTAATCATGACATTATTAAATACATAAAACTGAGTAGAATGAGATGGGCAGGTCACCTTCTGAGAATGAGTGCTGAGAGAACTGCTCTTAAGGTCTTCAGTGCCACTCCTTTTTGTGGAAGACCTAAGAAAAGATGGAGGGACAGCCTAGATGAGGATTTTGCCAAGCTGAAAATAAGAAATTGGAGGTCCATTGCAGGAAAAGGGGTGAAATGGGAGAGACTTCTGAAGAAGGCCAGAGCCCACAAAAGGCTGTCGTACTAATGATGATGATGGTATCTGATTTTATTCTAGAAATTCAGAATTAAGTAAGAAATTGTTATACAACAAAATGTATATGGTACAATAGAGCAACATTTTCAAAATATTTCTAGCTTTTTTGTATTTTTTTTTTTTTTTTTTTTTTTAATATGCTGACTTATTTATTTTGCAAAAGGGGCAAATGACTGTTTAAAGGTGCTTATTTTTTAAAAACCTTTAAAAGTGCTTAGTTTTTCTATGAATTACTTATTTTCTGAACAAAAATGCTTTTTATTTTTCCCTATCCTTGAAATTTCAATCTCTTAAAGTAGGTATAAATCTGTTCTCTCTCTCTCTCTCTCTCTCTCTCTCTCTCTCTCTCTCTCTCTCTCTTCTCTCTCTCTTCTCTTTCTTTCTTCTGTCTGTCTCTCTCTCTCTCTCTCTTTCTTTCTGTCTTTCTCTCTTTCTTTCTGTCTGTCTCTCTTTCTTTCTTTCTCTCTTTCTACCTCCACGCTTATCAACCATCATTATTAAATATTATGTTAATTTATACCGGGTGTTTCAAAATAGATGTTAAAGGGATTATCTTTTTAACTGTAAGTGCATGTGTGATAGAAACATGCTTTCAATTAGAAAAATTCGTCAAATGATTTCAGATATGACTAGGGGCTGCATGCATATTAAAATACAAAATTTAGTTTTCATATGGTTCCTCCTTTCCTATCACTTATATTTACAAATGTGTTGCTCTTTTTCTAAGAAAATTAACAAAAGAAAAAAATCCCATGTCTCTAAGTGGAATAGTTCCCGAGATTTTTTTTAATGTCAAAATAACGTCTTGTTCCATTTTACCTGCTGTGTTGGCATCAGTTTTCAAATCTGTACTTTAGGGTACCAACTATGAATTGATAAAAATTAAATAATGATCCCATTGTTGCAAATTGCAATTAAATGGATTCAAACATATAAAATGAAGAGGTACTCTTTTTCTTGAATTGATCGATACTGCATTATGAAATTAATGATAATTTAGTCCTTTAGGGGGGTCACTAATTACTTCATGCTTCTAGAGAAGGAATTTTAAAATGTAAAAGAATATGACAAAATAATGGTATAGGTAACTAGTGTATAGTAACTTTCACTACAACAGTGTACAGTAACTTTCACCAAACATGCATTATAGGAAAATACCAAAATTAGGGTTTAAGAAGTCAGTTGTGTCTATCGAGTGACTTAACATAAATTAATGTCATTTTGAAAAGTAACTAAATTTTTCTCACTTTTGAGACTCCCTCTAGTGCTTGGCAACAAATGCCAAAATTTTCAAATTTCAATATCTCGAAAACTATTCCACTCAGAGACATGGGATTTATTGTATACAGCCCCTTGTAGAATAAAAATGGCATTTATGAAAGCTACTCTTCATTTGACCAACTTTTCTAATTGAAAGTATGTTTCGATCATTTGCAGTTTAAAAGATAATCGCTTTAACATCTATTTTGAAACACCTGGTATAATCTTTTGTTTTATCATACATATTCAAAATAGAGGGTGGAAATGCAGTTTTCAGGAAATCTAAATTGTATATCTAAAAGTTTGATTAATACCATTTTTTAATTTTACCGAATTTTTTTTTTTTTTTTTTTTTTTTTTAAGTAGTATTTGATGGACTGCAAAAGGTATAATTAACAAGTAACATCAATCTATCTATCATGCAATCTCATTTTTGTTCAATAATAATTTACAACTGAAATCCAATGCTGAACCCTCAAAAAATGCTTTGAAAACCTTTCAAAATACTCTTTAAATATTTTTCATTGAATTAAAATGAACCGATCTTGAATGAATGAACTCTTACCGATCAAAACTCTGGTATTCATATCTTCTTAAGATTGTACCGGAATACTGGTATTAATAAGAGCAGTATCTGGTAACCAATCCTGGATTGTGCAGAGACCTTTTTTTTTTTTTTTTTTTTGGAAGGGGGGGAGGGGGTAACCTTGCTTGTTTGTCTGTAGTAAGTTAGCTTGTGTTTCAATGGCAAAGGAAAACGTATTTTCCTGTTTTGTATTCATCCACCTATTTGATTTATTGTGCGTAGGTCCTAATCATATGTTTGAGTAGCAAACGAAAGCAAATTGTGTCTGTTCTGTATTCTTCTGCTATCCTGTGTTGTATTCTTCAGCGAGGTTTAACGTGCATTGCCATATTTATTTTAGTTTAGGTGAGTGTTGTTTTAATATATATACAGTGAAACCTCACTGATCGGCCACCCCACCGTACCCAGAATATTTGGCTGCTCTCAAGGGTTTTATTTACTATTATAAGATAATTGCTATAATGCGTAATATAAAGAAGTCTGACACCTATTCCTTATTTAAAATGACATTTAAAACGTATCTGAAGAGAAAATAGTACTTTATTTAATGCTTTCTTAAATCTTTTGAAAAAAGGATACAATTTGTGTCTGTTTTATGGCTTTACTTTTCTCCGAAACAACTATTTTTTCTAGTTCGTTTTTCACCTTAAAAAGCAGATCTTTAACTGATTAGTTTGTATCAGATCTCTAACTGTATAGTTTGTAGCAGATCTCTACCGCTTCGGAATTTTCGATAATTTCATCGATTTTCCCTAAAGTCGCTTGTGTTGAAAGTTTAGCTTGCTCGCCATTACAAACATCGAAAAATTTCTCGTCAGGGACATAATTAGCACCTGAAAGCATACCCTCCAACTGCTACGGATTATCCGTAGTTTATACGGATAAGTAGCATGAACTACGGAGCTACGGATGGTACGAAAAAACTACGGAATTGAGCAAATGTTTACTTTTTTTAGGGCATTATGCCTGCACGGAGGTGCGGTTTGCAACCCTAGCTGCTTTGTTGTGAGTCAAATCTCCTGTGTGTCGGCGCCGATCGTGAAAGAAGGGAATTCAACATTCTCCCTCGGCGCCGGCAGCCGTGAGCGAACTTGTGTCGGCGAAAGTGTGGTGTGCGTGGGAGGGGGGGGGGGGTGTCGTTAGCTGCTCCTTCTCTTGTTACGTCACGTCTCCTCTCGCATTTCCCGCCACCCTTTCTTTCTCCGTCCTGTGTTTGGATGTAAGCTTAGCTCTTTTGTGGAAGGAAAGTGCAGCGCACGTTGTTTTCTTTGTTCACATGGATCGTTTTTTAAAACGTGATAGTACTACTGATATTGAAAAAAACCTCTAATAATGATGTTGCAGGTGCAGGGTGTTACCACTCTTGAAAGTCTGGTAAAAGACGGGAAATTGGAAAATGGGTCCGGAAAGTCTGGAAAAAACCGGGAAATTGGATAATGGGTCCGGAAAATTCACCAAAAGAATCATTTTTTTTTTTTTTTTTCCGTGTCTTTGTTTTTTCTACACTTTCTCTCTAATTGTCAGACTGGAAACCGAAAGCAGCTGCGACGCATTTTTTGGACCGCAAAAGCATCAAGCGATGTGTTTGTATAAGGAGGGGAAAATGGGGGACTCATCAATCGTGACGTGAGGGTAAAAGACAAATTAGCTTACTTGGTAACTTATATCTTAGGACTGTGTTTCCAAGAACAGTTAGTTAATTCTATCAGAAAGTGCAACTACTTCCGTTTCTCAATTGATGAAAGCTTAATCCTTGATTGATGAAAGCTTTAGTCAAAATTGATTTCAAGAAGTTGTACAAAATATGCAAATATAAAGACAACCATTGTGCAATTTCCCTAAGTAAAATGCATTGGTCAGGAATTTTTTTCCCGGGACCTCCCAAAAGTCAGGAAATTGACTTTCAGAAATTTGGTAGACGCCCTGTGTTGAGAAAACCTCTAAAAAGCGGGAGGTTACCACTACTTGAACTCATATATATGTATAGGTGTTTGTGATAAGAGGGTGATGAATATACATTTTGTATGGCAAAAAATTCCTCATGGGAGGGGGTTATGACTCCCCTAACCCCCCCCCGGCGATATCGCTTAAGTGCTACTGATGAGGTGAAGGCCAATGTTGGAGGGTATGTGAAAGGGACAAAAATTTATTTGTAAAAAATTCATTTGTAGGACACCTTGAACGCCTGATTGTCCAACGGATTCCCCATCTTAAGGGTGTGGGGAGAATACATAAGAGATAACAGATTCAATCCCAGTTATTCCTGGGTCTTATGTTCCATCATAAACCTGACCTTGATTTTTTCCTCTCAAAATTAAAGCCTGAAGTGAGTAGAATTTTCCGAAAAATGAGATCGGCGATCTCACTCGGTGGCCATTTAGAGGGGGTTGTGTGGCTGCTGATAGAGGTAATTTTAATATTAGATCTATGAGCCGAAAAATCCATGCCATGAAAAATTGGCTGTTTAGAGGGGTGGCTGCTCAGGGAGGTTTCACTGTATATATATAAATATTTTTGATGAATATGAATTTATAGAAAATGTCACCGAATGAGGAAGATAAAATAAATTTTTGTTAGAGTTGTTGAAGGAATTGTTTTGTAAAGTATGAATTCCTATTTATCCTACAGATGCACTATAATCCTGATAAAACAAGTATCGGCTATCATGCAATCTCTAATGGCTAAATTCCTAGCAATTCAGCCTGATAGGGCCAAATTTTACTGCCACACATGTTTTGAAATTGTGTATTTTCCATAGTGAAAGTGTTTGGTAGTGAAACATGAACTGTAAAAGAAATGTACTTTAAAGAAGTAAAAGGTTTGAAATTTAATGAGTAGGTTTCAAAACAGCATAAAGTTATATTTGTTCGTGTGAGGAATTGACGTCGGTAAAATTTCCAAGAAAAAAGCTGAAAATGTGGGTATGTTAAGGCAAGTTGGCATGTTTAGGCTAATTAATTTTATATTTTACCAACTAGGCAAAAAATTCCAGAGCTGGGGATTGAACCCAGGACTGCCGCTTAACGTGCAGGTGCTCTACCACTGAGCTACTCTGGGACGATTCCCATATCAAATTTCTCGCATTAGAGCCGTTGGTATTTATCATCCTCTGCAAACCACAGATGAAACAATTAATTCGCGACAACTGCGTTATGCCGCGGAAATTATACATATTGTAGAAAGAGATTTTATCAGCGTTTCAAGTATATTAAGGCAAGTTGGAGTGTTTAGGCTGATTAATTTTATATTTTACCAACTAGACGAAAAATTCCAGAGCTGGGGATCGAACCCAGGACTGCCGCTTATTGTGCGGGTGCTCTACCACTGAGCTACTCTGGGACGATTCCCATATCAAATTTCTTGCATTAGAACCGTTGGCATTTATCATCTTCCTCTGCAAACCACAGATGAAAGAAACAATTCGCGACAACTCCGTTTCGCCGCGGAAATTATACATATCTTAGAAAGAGATTTTATCAACCTTTAGAGTATATTAACGCAAGTTGGAGTGTTTAGGCTGATTAATGTTATATTTTACCAACTAGCCCGTGGTCTAATTGAACCGATGCCTATTGAGAGACCTAGCATCTGAAATCAGCACCTTCCGGAGGCATCGTTTGAACATGGAGGAAATTGGAGCCACAAACGGATTTTATGTGTACCAGCTAACGTTAACCGGGGCCATCGCTAAGCAACGGGCCCGCTTATGAGTTGCCATCGCTAAAAATGAGTTTATCATTGAGGCCTGTTTTCCCTAGTCACAGTATTCTATTTTATTATTCTAAGTATTATAAATGTTATATTATTTTATTATTTTAAAACATTTTTTTTATACTTTTGTCGTACCAAGGAACTTTAGATGTAGGTAATCGTTTTGTGAATCTTGCGCCATTTTCTTTCATGAAAATTTATCCTAAAATTCGAACATTTTGCTCTGAATGTAAAAGTAAGTGAACGCTTATAATGTATTTAGAAATTCTAAAAATATGTATGTAAATCATGTTTAGTGAATAATTACTCATGTGTTATTTATAAATAAATTATTTTAATCAGAAATCGTATTACTTGAGTAGTTTTTATTCTTGTAAATAAGCATGACGTTGTGATACTATTTAGACAATTTAATTTTGCCAGTTGAAAATGTTATTTATCAGTTATATATGCCTTGATTATGTGATTAAGACTTACATCTGGTACAGTGCAGAAATACAGTAAATTATAAATTATTGATTTTTGCCCGTTTATACAGAAACTTCAAATGTAGTTAATATTTTGTACAAGCGTTCATTATGCTTGCTCAATTCCAAAGTTCGATTGAGAAAGCGACAAAAGAATAACATCTACTATATGAAATATCTTTATTAAAGAATAATTAATTCAGGTTTCGCGCTATAGAGCGTATTTTATTAATTTTCTCCAATATACAGGATATCCCGAAAACACTGAAATGCGCTTTAATACATCATTTGCTAAAGATTAATGTTGAATTGTTGTAGGAAATACGACTACGTTCATGAAATATTCATTATAAAAATGTCTTTCTCATTTGTGTATTTAGTTATTTTAAAGTATATTAAATATCCACTTGTGAAACTAAAATAAGCAATCGTGAATCATGAGAGTAAGCGATACTTTGTTTTTCCTTCTAATTATATGCATCTATTTTCTTAATGTCAATATTTATCATAGCAAACAAATTAATCATGAGTTCGTACTTGAATTAGTAACACAATTACTACTTAAAACTACATTAAATAACATTTGAAAGCACTGGGAAGCTTAAGAAATGCCTGATGTATATGTGAAGACTCGAGCATCCGTAGGCCTCTTTGGATGGCTCTTCAAAATACACGCGCAGGCCCGTTACTAATTGCGAAGGCCCCGCGTTAACATACATGGTAGGGGCATATTTAAGGGAAAAGCCAGGGAGGCGTGCTAAGGTAGTGAATTCTACCAGAAAAAAATACTAAGAACACAGATTATTTTTGCATAACAACTATAATAATTGTACTTATAAATAAATTATATCATTCGTGTTGTTTTGCACACTCTATGACAGGATGTCCAATAGTCGGGAAATGTACTTGAATTTTTTCACGTCGAGAATTATGCATGGAAATATAGATTTTCCAGTCCACATCAGGAAATCTTCTCTCCTTCACCAAAGAACATGGCCATGTTGGCGACAGCTCTACTGTAGAACAATTTTAGGTGGAAAAAGAGGTTGGAACTGTCATTATAAACAAAATTTTTGTCTGTTTTGTGGCTTCTTCACAAAAATAAAATGGACGATTGAGAGAATGCAAGTCTTTTGAAACCTGCACATGCCCCTGGGATGTTCATTTTCACTGTACTACAGCAAAAGCCGAATTGACAAGTGTGAAAATGTGCAGACAGACAGACAGGAACAACCGCACACACCAGCGAACAGACAGACTGAAAAATCTAAATCATAAACACTTTTCAGCCTTGTTCGAAAGCACTGAAAACAAATTAGAATCACTAACAATAGTTAAGAAATTACGATAATTTTTATGTCTAATGCTGTGAATTTTCGTGAAGTCACTTTTTTCTTAAAATAATTTACAAAACAAATTAAAATATAATGTAAGATGTAAATGAAGAGTTGTTTTAATCGATTGTACTTTTGCGATGCGCATGGAATCCTGTAAATATTTTTTTTTAACGATCTGTCGGATAGTCCTTTTTCTGGACAATAAGTCTACATCGACATTTACATGGTAGAAAGGTGTTCTTAAAAATTCCAGGGGTATTGATTTCCATTCCTGTTTCACAATTTTCCTAAGTGACTGTACAATTGGGTCTACTCATTGAATATAACGTATCGAATTCTTTTCGGCACTCCTGTAAAGAGCTATAAATCCAATATACTACATCATTTTCAATAGGGTGCATGGTACAGTACATGGGAATTATATAAATTTTGTAGTAATCGATGCATATTTATGGCAGTTAAAGAATAGATGGACATAGAGACTAACTAGTCACAAACATTTTTCAGCCTTGTTTGAAAGTGTTAAAATGCGAAAAATTAAGTCAACCAAAAAGTTATTCAAAAAATTGAGCGTGTTCAGGACTCTTAGACACCACTGAAATTTTATTAATACACGTAGTTATAAACAATAAAGTAAAGTAGTCAAAAACATTCTTTGATAACAAAGACAACTGAGGGAGTGGTGTACGGTAGCGTGCAAAAAACAGATGGGGACACAATTATAGGACGATTTATTTCTCTGTCACAAACACATCCATAAAAACACAGGGTTACATTCACATTACATTATATTCGCGGTGTTAGGTGTGTGCTACAACCACAAGGGTCCGTTTAAACTCGCGGTACATCTCCATGCATTCTTCAACACCGTCGCTGTCTCTGCGCCTTCTCGAACTGAAAACAAACAACTTCTGACGTATGGCGCCATTGCATGGAGAAGGGTCTGCTCGACGTCATAACAGTCTATACTCCTCCCCTCACGGAGGAAAACTTTTCACGAGTTTGGAGGGAAAAGTTTTTACCTGAAAATCTTCAAAGTTTGTTAAAAATAATTAATTAGGGCCGACAAATCCTATTTCAGTGCCATTCAAAGAACAGTGCATTTCCCCAAACAAAAAATTCAATTATAACTACATATAAAAAAGTTACTTAAACTTCACTAATAATCAGAAGATATGACCAAATAATACAATTATTTACAATATTAGTAGAAATATAAATTCAAACAAAACAGATAATAACATTATAATTTCTTAATTGCCTTTAATTTAGGGGATACGACTTAAGCTGTCAGCATTTTGATGAAGTTTGCCCTTTTTATGAACAACTTCATTATTGTATGGCTGTAAAGTTAGGGCCCATCTTAAAAGTCGAGGATTTGTCCCGCTGTTTTTCCCTAACCACACTAAAGGATTATGATCCGTCTGAATAATGAATTTGTGCTGTCCATCGAGATAACACTTCAACTTTTGTACGGCATAAATTATTGCTGCACATTCCTTTTCAATAGTACTATAATTTTGTTCGGCGGAAGAAAACTTTCTGCTCAAGTACATTATTGGATGTTCGTCGTCATTTTCTACTTGTGATAGGACAACACCAATTCCATAATTGGAGGCGTCGCACTGTACGAGGAACGGTTTTGTAAAATTTGGACTGTGCAACACTGGTCTTTCCGTTAACCTTCTTTTAAGTTCATCGAATGCAGTTTGACATGCTTCCGTCCATCTTATAGCTGACATGCGACTTTTTCCTTTTAGTAGGTCTGTCAATGGTGCTGAAATCACGGAAAATTCGGGAATGTACCTTCGATAATATCCAGCCAATCCTAGAAATGATCTAATGTGTGTTTTCGTAGAAGGAGTAGGGAAGTCTCTTATGGCTTGGACTTTAACTTCCCCTGGTCTTCGTTGTCCTTGACCAACTACATGACCTAAGTACTTCACGGTCGCTTTTGCAAACTGACATTTTGATGGTTTTATATGCAACTTAGCTGTCTTCATCTTTTCGAATACAATTTTTAAATGCGATATATGCTCTTCCCACGTAGGAGAAAATATGGCGACATCATCGAGATATGGCACGGAAAATTCTTCGCAAGTTTTTAACAGTCCAGCCATCAACCGACTGAAATCATATGGAGCATTTTTTAGTCCAAACGGTAACC
>JAWZYV010015278.1:0-60106 GCA_038373885.1 Cheiracanthium punctorium
GTTCATTTAAACTTTACTGATAACATTATTTAGTAGAAAATTCGACTGAATATTCATTATTAAAGATTAAAAAACTGAATGTATGTAGAAAAATGTGAGGGGAGGGGGACGCGCCACCGTAAGTTAGCCTTTGTTGGGGGGGGCGACGTTAAAAGGTTGAGAACCGCTGTTTTACTGTATAAATTTCATTAATTTCACTCTAACCTCAAACTTACAAAAAAAAAAAAAAAAGAAAAAAAAAAGAAAATTAAAACTATTGTCATGAATTTCAATGTTCATTTCTAATTTAAAACTTATCCAGGTTAAAATTTTAAAAAGGAATATTTTTTTAGTTTAAAATTTTTGTTACGAAATTTAATGCTGATTTAAAATTTTCCTTTTTAATCTAATCAGGCTTTTAGTTAAAAAAAAAATGCATGTTAGCAAATGATTTTTTTTAACATCCTTTAAAAAAACTATAATTATTTAATTTCTTCGCTGCTAGCAACTGACAATTTTTTAAACATCCTTTAAAAGCTAA
The DNA here is from genome assembly GCA_038373885.1 of Cheiracanthium punctorium. NCBI lineage: Eukaryota > Metazoa > Arthropoda > Arachnida > Araneae > Cheiracanthiidae > Cheiracanthium > Cheiracanthium punctorium. The sequence goes on from JAWZYV010015278.1 coordinate 521, forward strand.
ATTTATAATTTTTTAATTTCTTTTCATCCTTTCTTTTCTTCAGCATTTACTTTTTTGAAATAAAAGACAAGGTTTTGCGCTCTCCTGTCTGACAGATCGTTTGGAATTTCCTGTTCTTTTATAGTTAGCCAAAAACACGGCATTCGCGCCAATGTTGGTAACCATTTATCTAAGGATAAGAGATCAGAGGCGAAGTTCTTGCACATGCGCATTACAGTCAAGGAGAAAAGTATCTTTTTGAGTTCTAGCTGCTAGTACCGGATTCCTGTAAAGTCATCTTTCTGGTCATAATCCGTATTCACATTCTAGCGCATGCGCCAGTTTCCGTGTTTACATTGGCTCTACGGAAGCTGTTCTTCTTCATTTGATTATAAATTCTTTGTCGGAAACAATCGTGCATGTTGTGCAACCATATCACACACCGTTTTTTCCCCAACTGTCGCGCGAAATGGTCGTTTGTCTGTGTAGTTTGTCGTGCATTTTTTCTGCGTCTGATAAGGCCTTTAGAGAACCTTCATAAATTTATGGTTGGATTGCAACAACTTGATTGTAAAACCTATTTCTTTTTCTTCCAAGCAACCCTTCGCAGTCTTTATTGACCTTGTTGACTAAGAGAATGGACCACCGGAATGATAATGACGTGGGTACGTCACTCCTACGTCACATGTTTACTTTTCGGTGTTGACAAGCTTCTAATTGGGAAACAAGTCTTATTACCTCGTCTATTTACTATTAGAGTCTTAAAAATTCGATCAAAATATTGGTTCAATACTGCAGTGGATTCAGATATATCTTTCTTTCATTTCCCCAAAAATAAGACTAGAAGAAAGCTGTGTATTGCAAAAATAAGAAGAGATGAAAAAAAAAATGTCCCGGTGAAATCTACTATGAGAGTTTGTTCTTTACACATTTTGCCAGGGGAAATACTGCATTCAAAAATAAAGAGAAAAGAATGTTAAAGGAAGATGCAGTTCCTTCTGTATTTAATTTTTCTTCAGGTACGATAAAAACAAGACGTCGATTGCAGTGGTTGAATCGGGACCATTCAGTAAGTTTGTTTACATTTATAATTAAGTGTTAATAAAAGGGCTGGCTTTCCGATTAGCTACCGCTTGGCGACTTCCTACTACTGGCGCCGCGCCAGGAGTGATTTCTCCCATTACTTGGCAAGCCTCTCCGTTCGGTAGGAATGGAAAACCGGTCTGCGATTGTGATCCGGGACTGATCGTAACGAGAGCTGTCCGCTTAAAACGAATCGGACACTGATGCAGCTCATTTTAAAATGAATCGGTCGTGGATAGGATGCAGTGGCTGTTTTAAAAGAACTGCATCAGTTTATTTGAAAGTGGTTCCGTTTTTGTTTCGTTTGCTAGTCTTTTCTCTTTCCGGCAGAGCAACTCTGTAGTTGGTTTTTATACAAACATATCCGTTGAATAAAAAACTTTCATAATTAAGAGTACGGCAAAAATTCACGTTTTGTTAGGATTTTGATTATTAAAAAAAGAGAGAGAGAGAGAGAGAAAGAAAAGAGAGGAACTGTTTCTGTAGCTAATCTAAAATCCTTATTTATTGTAAATGAAAAGAGATAGTGTTCAGTATACAAATAGCTATAGGGGCGACTATATTAATTACAGTAAAACCTGACAACAGCAATACTTAAGGGACCAAGACCAAATAAAATTTATCCAATATCGTTATAGCGAGGTTTTACTGTATTATAAATTTGAATCGATTACGCAAGTTGCGCCTACACGATCAAACTCCTTCTTAATACCAGGTTTAACATGTTCATTCTCTTACATTGCGAAGATATAACAAGAATTTTGAGGTGCGTGAATTCAATATTATTCAAAATTTGAATGGATTACGCAATTTGGGATTACATGTTGTAGACCGACACAAATTTTTACTTTCTTGGCATATCCGAATGGTCCGTTTTTCTGTAGTAAATTAGCTGTACAGTTAGTTTTTATACAAAGATGGGTATGCGGAATTTTTTTTAGGTTTCTATTACATACTTTTTATTTATATATAAAACTGATTTAAGTTTTCTTTCAAAAATAATAATCAAATAACAAATAAAATCTTTTTAAAAATATATTTCTTTCGTTGCTTTATAATATTTTCTTCCAAAAATTCACCTATTACAATACAAACTTACACCTGTAAACCTGTACATGTGATGGTGCCATTTTCCATGTTTTTATGGGAACGGAGCTTAGCGACTAGGGCACTGCGGAATACTATTCGTTTAATAATAACATTATTAGAAAGCTGATGATTTCAATTTTAACAACTACTAAACAAATGTAAGATATTCATTGAATGGGTAAAGTCACTAATACAGTTGATCATTAATAAAATCTTTACATTATTTTGGACATTAACATTCTGGGCTTTACATATTCTGGACAATCTCTAGCACATTATTTTGAAAAGAGATTCTACTTCTAAAACACATTTTTGCTGATTTTGATAAAGATTAAGGGGGGGGGGGGCAGATTTATGTACCCAAGGATCTGTGCAGAAGAAAACTGGGTCTATTTTGTGGCCCCTTCACAGAAATGCAATCGATTAAAGCGGCCCTTCATTGGCATTTCACCCTACATTTTAATCTGATTTATCAATTATTATTTTTTTAAACGCGACTTTTATTAAAAATTGGTATGAAATTTCACAAAAATAAGTGTTGAAATTCACAAAATTAAGTATTGAAATTCACAAAAAAAGCAGTTTTTCACAAAAATGGGAACTCAGGAAAAAAATTCTGAATCGACCCCTGGTATGTGTTTGTTAAACTGAATTTAGGTGATGAGAAATAACTGAATTCATTAATCCAAGTCTAAGGAAAAAAACATTCCTTTTCTATAAATATATTTTCCTTGGAGTCTTTCAAGAATGCTTAAGAAAAAAAATTCTAGATATTAAAATAATAAGTTTACTCCTCTCTTTTCTTTATGAGTTTACTCTGTTACCTTCTAAGGTTCAGAGGGCTAACGATGATAATTTATAAACTTGAGAAGAAAAATTCTTCAATATATTTTTTTTTCTTTTGAGTCAAAATCTGTTATATATTATGCTCTTGAACTTGCATAGTTTTTTGTATTATTTGGAAGTCCTTTCATTGGTGTAGTAACAGATAGTTACTAAGGTATCGGACTTAGATGAAACTTATCACGGTGAACGTACTCGTTAAATCTGTGAGGCTTTATGTTCTTCTTCTCTGTTGTCTGCACTGTTAAAAATGATTTACTTAAAAATGAGTACTTTAATGTACTCATATTTTTTTAAATACATTTGCATCATAAACGAGTACATGGCGTGCTTAAATATAAATAACCATTCAAACTGAAAAATAATCATGAAAAAAAGCGCACCCGGAATTGAATGGGTTTGTATTTCGTGAAGAGAAGAGGGGGGGGGGGGCTGAATTTAAAAATATGTGAGAAACAAGTGGGTGTCCAAAGGGCTTAAACAGGGGTACATTAGTGTATTTGCCCTGATTTGTAAGTATACAGTCTCACTCTCCTACACTCTACAGAAGACCCTACAGACTCTAAGAAACTCCTTCTCCAGATTAAAAAATAAATAGAAAATAAAAAACGGAGTAATAATAACAATAATACTAATTTCAGTGTTTTTTTTAATAAACTGATTGTTCAATTTGTTTGTATTCTTAAGACAAAGTCCAGAACTAGTGATTCAGTGACAAATTACAGCAGTTTCGAAAAATTTAAGTACCATCTCTCACCTAACAGGCAACCCTAAGAATCTAAGACTCCACAGATTTAGCATGCACGTTCTCTGTAATATGTTATCACATCCAGTCTGATTTGTAATCAGCTATAGCTTATTATTACTGGTTTTCTTTTTATAAGAGCAAGAGTTTATTCAGATTCATGGTAATCTATCTTGTTAACTCTTTGGTTTTAAATAATAATTCTTAGAATGAATGATTTATAAATATATAGTATATTTACATATAAATATTTTTATTTTATAAAGTATTTAATATAAATATTGCTACTTTTATTTTAGACATACCTTTTTTTTTCAGAATTAAATTATGATAATAATAAGTCAATTTAAAAAAACTTCCTTAAAAAAAACTTTTAAAATCAAATGGTAGTATAAGTGTAATGTTTTTAAACGAATTTTCATTTCTAAATTCTAAAAAAAAAAAAAACCTTCTTAAAGGAAACTGGCTAAAAAAATTCGCCGCAATAAAATAACTTTATAATTAATTCTATATGTATAAGGTCAATATCTAAAGAAGAAAATCCTAGGTCAGTGTTTTTTAGGGACCCTCTATAATAGGGATTGAAAGTTTTTATGATTTTTATTTAATATTTAAAATATTAAAATTTTTACTTCCAGCTTAAATTATCATATTCACGTAGCAGAATTCCAAAAGCTTAGTACGAGAGATTCAAGATAGGGATGTGGAAGAAGTTAAAACTAAGAAAATAAATAAAAAATTAAGGATTACTATTTCAAATGAACGGAAACGTCTGACAGATTATTTTAGAGATAAATTTCTATAAGTACAAAACTGTTCCTTTTTATTATGTTCCGAAGTTATTTTTATTTTGTGGTTAAGACAGATCTACACAAAGGATGTCTGCTTAATTAGGGTATGCCTTGGGCAGACGACTTTTTCAGGGGTTTTGATGTGTCTGGAGACACGTCAAAACCCGCACTGGAGAAAACAGCCGCGCGGTAGGCAGGAACCCTACTGCTATACACTTCAGCAGTTTACCAAATTGTCATGAAATTAGTAAAAATATTTATACTATAATGCAAAAGGTCAAAATACTTTTTTTTAAAGCTTTATAAATTAAATTTATATCTTCTAAAGCTCTTTCACTACTTTACAAAAATCATTTAACTTTTAAGATTAAAAAATAAAAAATAAAACTTGCTGAAATAAGCAAGAATGACGATATATAGAAAATTAAATGGATAAATTATCGAATATTGAACTTCATATATGAAAAAAATACAGCAAGAAGAAAAAATATCTACTAAAACAGCTATTATAACTTGATGTAAAACTGTGAGAACAACTCAATTAAGAAAAGGGAAAATGTTATTAACTTTTGTTCACTAAATAAAACTTTTTTTTTTTTTTTTTTTTTTTGCATAAAATATCTTGTATTCCATTGAAAAATAAAATATAAATAAATAAATATTTTAAAGAAACCGTAATATTTAGAAATAATTTTAAACCAGTACAGCAGATTGGGAATGAGAAAAATTGTTAAACCAATCGCTTAAAAAATAACCCTGTTTAAATTAAGTAACCTTGACAGTGAACTTAAAAAAATCTGGAGTGACTCCACTCGACTTTCCGAACACTTACGATTAAGATCATTACCAAGCATTTAAATAAATTTTAATCGATGAATAATTCAAACATATATACCAAATTGAAGCTCGATCGAATGTACCGTTTAAACGCTAGCGCACTTTCAAGAATTTCTCCCCATAGGCCATAATGTAAAAGAAATCTTTGTCGTAGCCCTGTAGAAAAACTATAAGTCCTATAAACATCAAAATCAATACCGGTCTTACAATAGTGGTTTATAACATGTATACCCAATTTGAGCTCAATCGAATGTACCGTTTAAACGCTAGCGCACTTTCCAAAATTTTCCTCCATAGACCATAATGTAAAAGAAATCTTTGTCGTAGCCCTGTAGAAAAACTGTAAGTCCTATACACATCAAAATCAATACCGGTCTTGCGAATGTGGTTTATAACATGTATACCCAATTTGAGCTTAATCGAATGTACCGTTTAAACGCTAGCGCACTTTCCAGAATTTCTCCCCATAGGCCATAATGTAAAAGAAATCTTTATTTTATCCCTGTAGAAAAACTGTAAGTCCTATACAGATCTTGCGACGGTGGTTTATAACATGTATACCCAATTTGAGCTCAATCGAATGTACCGTTTAAACGCTAGCGCACTTTCCAGAATTTTCCTCCATAGGCCATAATGTAAAAGAAATCTTTGTCGTAGCCCTGTAGAAAAACTGCAAGTCCTATACACACCAAAATCAATACCGGTCTTGCGACGGTGGTTTATAACATATATACCCAATTTGAGCTCAATCGCATGCCCTGTTCAGGAGCTATCGTGTTCACTCTCACACACACACACACACACACACACATACACACATACATACATACATGTCGTAAAAATAGCATAAATGAATTCAGAAGACCTCAAAACGTGTAAATACACCAAAATCTCGAATTCGAATTTTTTCATGATTACAATACTTTCCTTACATGGTACATGTTCGGAAAGTAAAAAAATATTTTGTCAAGACACAGACTGGAGTTCCATTTCGCATTTTAAATCAAACAGTTAAAATGACCCGTTAAACAAATGTTAAAAAAAAAAAAATAACACGAAGTTTGGAGGAGGGAACGTGCCCCCCCCCACACACACACACACACAGAGATTAGTTTGTTGTCTGTTAGACAGAGATCTGTTTGTTTTAAATTTTTAAACAAATTATTGTTTAACTGATTTTGGTACAAAATTGGGGGGGAGCATAGGGAGATACGTCCCCCCCCCCCAATCATTTCAGCACTACCATAGATTTTCCTCTATTTGTTTTGATAAAAATGATTTCATCCATTCTGTAGATTCGGATATTTCAGATGAAGAACCCCCTTCACCCATCGCAACCCCCGTTTTAACTCCCGAGTTTTAGTGGCCGGATGTGTTATCCATTATTCATCAACGCGCGACGAAGAAAGAGAGTATACACCTTCACACTGTCTACACTCTTCTCCCGGGGCTATTTCTTTGTTTGTGCTTCTTGACAAAACGTGAACGTGACCTTGACAACCCAGTAGTCAATTGTGGGGGGTTCTATTTGGGGGGGGCGAGGGGCCATTCAGAGTATGACGCATGTTGTTAGTGTAAAAATGATACAAAAAAATTGAATACTTAAAAAAAAATTCACTTCACTAAAAGGCGCTCTTTCGGATGCCCACTCCTTCCTTACATTTTTTATTTCAAGCGCCCCCCCCCCCCCCACACACACACACACTCACATCCAAAAAAATAAACCCCTTCAATACTGTGCGCTTTTTTCCGGGGCGTTTTTTTCCGGTGCGCTTTTTTCCGGGTGCGCTTTTTTCCGCCCATCGAAAAATAAGCATGTGGATAAATATAATATAATTGGTGTAGTAACAGATAGTTACTAGGGTATCGGACTTACGATGAAACTTATCACGGTGAACGTGCTCGTTAAATCTGTGAGGCTTTATATTCTTCTTCTCTGTTATGGTGAGTGAGAAGTAGTATTAATGAAGATACCGATGTTCTTTGCTAATTTTTGCAATTTTAGTACACGTTCTTAAAAAAAAAAAAAAAAAAAAAAAAAGCCAATGACATATAACAGGGTTTTCATTGTGGGGAAAAAAATGGGTGAGAATTTCTCACTATAGATGCGAGTTGGGTAAATACCCAGTGGGTAAGGTATTTATAAATGGGTACTTTCACTTGCCTCCGGTAAACACCCCAAATCAGAGTATTTATGAATTTTAGTTATTTTTATAGCATGTAACTGTGCCTACAAGTCTGCAGGCCAGCCCTAGTTACATGCAATAAAAATCAAACTGCGAGGATTTTACGCCACTTTATGAAAAATGGAAGCATGCGCGACTTTTTTTTTTTTTTTTTTAAAGGGTCCAAATCTTTCGAGAGGCGATAATTTTGTGCAGAATGAAACCAATTTGTAAGGGCGAGAATTTTTCACAGTAATAATTTTTTAATGAGAGGAAAAGAAAAGAAAAATGCGCGTTTCTCGGTCGCGTTCTAGTAAACACTGTATTAAAGGATTAATGTATTAAATTTATAATAATGAAAAGAATTTAACAATTTCTTTATTATTTTCAAGATACAGTACCATATTCTTGTATAGTTCCTTAACAAAACAGTTTGTAAGCCTAGTATTTTTAAGAACACCCCCCCCCCCCTTTACAGTCAAGCCTTTTTGACAAGAACAAAAAATGCGTGTCTCAGTTAAAAGCAGTTAGTATAATAACTAAAATTTCTAACAAAATGCTTTCCGTCGAAAATATTGTTTGCAGAGGCAAACAAAATATTTGACATAGACTAAGCGCTACAGTAGTTAATTAAACAAATAATTTAGCGTCTTATTTGCTATAACCTGTTAGCTTCATCCTTGCATAGACGCGGCCGCGATTCCTTTTCTGTGACCATCATTGCTTCCTGGAATACGTCTTGTGGTCATATGCCATAGTAGGAGTAATCAGAGACCTAGGCCGGTAAGCAACGATATGCATGGGAGTGGATTCACTGCTGTCGAATTCTTTACAACGATGGAAGGATGCAGGTTAATTATTCATTGCATCAGGCGCGTAGCCAGAAAAAAATGTCTCCAGGAGAAATGAAGAATATTCGTGTATCAATAGATGGAATTTTGTACGATACAACGCTTATGCTAAGTAATTTAAAAATTTGGGAATATATATTCCGATAGCCCCCGCCCCCACTGCGTTACATATTGTGTGCGCCAGAAAGATTGTATTGGAAAGGCTTTTGTAATCATTGTTTCAGTATTTTTAACTTTGTTATGATTTGTTTCGTCCTCCCCACCCCCACCCCCAAATATAAGCCAAAGTAGTTTTGACGGTAAGTACTCTACATCTTAAAGTCTATTTTAATCATTTGAAGGAAACCCCCCCCCCCCCCTGTCCAATCCAGTGAAAAGTTTCAAGAGGGGAAGAGCGATAAATGTATACAAGCATTTTATTACAAATGGGCCAGTCGTTTTTCTTTTTTAACTATTGAACCCAGGTTTAACCTGTTTATCTCGCAAGGGTGGTCTCTATCTGAGCAATCAAAGACACACGTGCAGGTAGGAACACTGGTCACAAAAAGTGAGTCCTTTCCGCTCCGTCCTTTAAAAAAATGAGAGCGAGCATGGTAAACATAGGTTGAATGGTGGATTAATTCCCTAAAGATTCAGCAAAGTTTTTGATTCAAGTGTGCTCAGGTAAAGGCTGAAATGGTAATCGCCCCATAGCCCTCCATTTGGATTCGCCACTGAAACCCTGGTTGTGTTTTAATACATCAAATCATCCTGTCCTCACAATTTAGAAATAAAAATTACTTTATCAGCGCGAGGTTAAATAAAGATTGATACATTTTTCAAAGGATGATGTGTACTCCCCCCGCCCCCCTTCCCATAAATAAATAAACAGTCTCGATTAGCGTGGTTTTTTTTTTCTGTACCACATTTTTTTATTTTTCCTCTGTATGAGTTGTAAATCCGAAATTAAAAAATTTCCGAATCCTTTTGCTGATTAAATTTATGATGTTCAAAAATTTCCGAGTTCTTTTATTGGTTTGATAAGATTTTTCGAAGACTAGTTGGATTTCAATTTTAGTCACGCTGATTAAATTCGTGAAAATAATGCTCCCTAAATTCAAAAATTTCTGACTGTTTGCTTTTATTTGATTAATTAGGGAAGTTGAATTCTTAAAGCTCCACATTTTTTGACTTATTAAATTTAAATTTATTCACGCATACACAATTCCATTTTTAACGTATATAAATTTTCATTTAATAAATTGCTTTGTGTTTAGCATTCACATCAAGCTTTAAACCGTGAGAAAGCCTAATGATGGATTTTCGCGTTCGACCGGCATTTACTAGTCTACTCGTTTGTCAAAATCAAACCTGCTATACAAAACTATTTATTTCTTGCTAACTGAACTGTTTCCCCTCCCTCTCCCCCTTTTCCTTGAAAAATCTGTTGCACAGCCTTTTAAATTTGTCTGCCAGGTTGTTGACACCAGGATTGTTCGTCGGCCGCCGATAAGCCTCTTGTAAAAGCTGATTGTCCACACTGAAAAGAAACATGTGGTCTTCTGGAATTCGCTCTGTAGGCAAAGTACTAAAGATTCGACGTGTGTCAAGCTGGCCGGACCACATTCCGCAAAATAAAAAATAACAGGCTAAAAAATTAGTGCTACATTAGTGCTCGAGCCTCAGAATTAGTGCTGCTTATTTAAGCGAGTAATTCACAATTTAATGTGGTCCGGCTATCTTGACGTCAAGCTGGCCGGCCACATAAAGAAAAAATTATTTTTTCCCGAATTTTGATACATACAGAATTAGTGCTATATTAGTGCTAGCTGAATACCAAATTACAGAATTTGTGCTCCGTATTTCAGAAAGTTATTAAATAATCAATGCGGTCCGGCTATCTTGACGTCAAGCTGGCCGGCCACATTGATTATTTAATAACTTTCTTAAATACGGAGCACAAATTCTGTAATTTGGTATTCAGCGCGCACTAATCTAGCTCTAATTCTGTATGTATCAAAATTCGGGAAAAAGTAATTTTTTCTTTATGTGGCCGGCCAGCTTGACGTCAAGATAGCCGGACCACATTGATTATTTAATAACTTTCTTAAATACGGAGCACAAATTCTGTAATTTGGTATTCAGCCAGCACTAATATAGCACTAATTCTGTATATATCAAAATTCGGGAAAAAGTAATTTTTTCTTTATGTGGCCGGCCAGCTTGACGTCAAGATAGCCGGACCACATTATTTATTTAATAACTTTTTCAAATATGGATAAAAAATTCTGTAATTTGGTATTCAGCCACAGGGGCGGATCCAGAAATTACTCAAGGAGGGGGCGATTTTGTACCTGAAACAGGGGGAAGAATGCGCAAAATCATTTTAGAATTAATTAATATAATTAATTATACCAATTAATGTAATTAAATATTTTATTGATAAAATCTATATATGAGCGATGATTAAAAAGGACAGGGAGTAGTATTTGCAATACACCCCTTAGAAAAAGGCTACATAATTTTCATTATACTTTCATAATATATTTTAACAGATTATAACAGATTTTTGGACTTCGCCCAGGAGGGGGCGATCGCCCCCACCGCCCTCCCCTTGGATCCGCGCCTGTTCAGCCAGCACTAATATAGCACTAATTTTGTATGTATTAAAATTTCCGAAAAAATAAATTTTTCTTTATGTGGCCGGCCAGCTTGATGTCAAGATAGCCGGACCACATTAAATTGTGAATTACTCGCTTAAATAAGCAGCACTAATTCTGTTGTTCGAGCACTAATGAGCACTAATATAGCACTAATTTTGTATCCTGTTATTTTGCGAAATGTGGTCCGGCCAGCTTGACACACGTAAAGGTTCGTTTTATTTTTACTCCAATGGCCAGTGGCGTTTCCTAAAATTTTAGGTCTCTCTGCAAAAAACAGGCAAAATATTTTCTGGGGACCTCATCTATTTCAGAAACATAAAGATTCAATAATGATTTTATGTAAAGATTTCAAAATATAAATAAACACTAATCTTAAGCTTACATTTATCAAAAGTACATTGTTTTTTTAAGTATATAAATTAAAAAGAACCTTTTACACAGTGTTTGGTTAATAGTTACTTTTATATTAATAACTATTTGAAGTACCTGTAGTTGACGGGCACTTCAGCTACTCTTTTAAAAAACATTAGATAGAATACAAATATAGAATATAAGCTTTTGTTTAGAATATATAATTTGATAAAAATTACGGATCGCTTCATGCTTTGAAATATTCACAAAAATACTGCATGATCTGGTTTGTACAAGCGTTATAGCCAAAATGAGATTAAACTAATGTATACTTCTTCATTTTTTCATGCACACGTACTTTCTACAAATAAAGATTAAATCGCTCCAGTTGCATTGATTACCAATGTTTAAAGAACAGTTCATCTTTTTGACCTCATCGGTGTCAAGACATGACGCCAGGGATTCCCTCTCTTCGTCAATCGTTGCTTCCCGACATCGGTCTTTGAATACTTCCACTGTGGCTCGCGGCATGTACTTGTGTAAGCGCTGTGTCACGGTGGGGCATTCAAAGATCTATAGCGGAAGATAATACAGTTGCTAAATATGTAGAGCCATATATCCTTTTTACTCTGTTATCTGATAAGTGATAGATGGTACTCAGAACCTATTAAATATTTTCATTCAAATTTCTTCGTCCTTTTCTTTCTCTCGACCCTCCACCACCCCTCCTCTCCAACATAAACAATTGGTCCTTGTTTATAAAACATATTAATTAAACTGTAATGGCATATTAAGATATATTTAATGAATTAATAGTTGTGTAAATAGTTAAATTATTTTGTATTGTTTTATTGAGTGAGTTGTTTTAGTGCGTAAAGCAAGCTTTGTATTACTTGTGTAAATGTGTCACTCTACAAAAGCATGTTGCATTTTTTTAAGGGCATACTTCACAATATACACATTTTTTAATAAAGGGGTGGGACTTTTTTTTAAAAAATAAGACACTTAAAAAGCATTTTGGATGATACATGATTCGGTAAATAATTTTCAGCTATGATTTTTAGATTTGAGGTATGGACTCTTATATATGGGAGCAAGTGGATCGCAACCCCCCTCCTCTTTACCCGTCGCTATGGTGTACATTTACATAGCATACTGAGAATTTTTGTATCACGCGTGTTCAAAAATCTCGGGCGTTTTCCGCACATTTTCTTCCTTATTTTTGCGCTTTTGTGCGAATCCCACTTATTAAAAAACCTCTCGCGTTTCTGTACATTTTCCTCCTTGCACATTTTTACACCTCTTTGTACATTTTCTGCCTCGCTTCTAAATACTTTCAGCATATTGTTTATAATAAATAATAATTAAATTGGCAAATTGTAAGTAATAGAAGTTGTAACGTAATAACTTAAAATAATTTCAAACTGTACAAGGAAAAATAAAATAAAGCCAATGAACAAATTCGTAAAAATAGAAATAACAAAACCATTCCTGAAAATCACACATCCTGAAAATCTGTTCACATTTTCCTAATTTCTGCGCTTTTACTCAAGTACCGCGTGTTCAGAAATTTCCGTACAGTTTCTAATTTTCTTAATTGTCTTTACGCTTCTGCGCGAATTCCGCGTGTTCGAAATTCTATGAAAAGTTTAGTACATATTTTCTCATTTATATAATTTTATCATCAAAGCTTCTCCCCCCCCCCTCCTCCGGAAAAAGAAAGCAATAGTAAATTTATCTGCATTCTGCTAGATTAAATAACCATTGCGAATAGAATTATAATAAATACATATATAAAAAGAGATAAATTATCTCTCAATTTCATTCCAGATGCTATTTGTTATTTTATTTATTTGTATTTTGTGGTATGCCTATATTCATTGTGATATAACTTGCTAACTTGAGCAGTTTTTAAGCGTATCACCACCACAGCATTCGCAGACATTTATAATACAGCCATAGAACTTAAGATCAAATATTTAAATGGTAGTAAAATTTATAAATATTTTAGTGAGTATATACTAAGTAGTTCTATGTTGCAAAAACATTACTTTCTTCAAATAAAAATTACAAAGTGCATGTCTTTATATTCTTTATAATTCATATTGTCTAGGGTTTAAGCTGAGCTCAAAAATTCTTTATGAAAAAAGCTTTAGTAAAATGCTAAAAGGGTAATTCTATTTTTTCTTGACGGGATATAGTGTCTGATATCCTTTTCCTCTATTGTTTTTTCCGTAGTCTTGAAAATCATAGACGTGAATTTTATATATTTGAATTCAATGTTGAAAATAAAAGATTAAGCCCACAACCCTTCTGTATAATCATTCCATACGAGGAGGTTTTTACTTTTATTCCTGTTTCTCTTCCATATTTGAGTTCCAAATTTTCTCTGAAAGCTTTCACAAAAAAGCGAAAACCCTTTAGTTTCATTTTACCATTTCTGACAAGTCTTTTCGCATTATGCGAAATATGCGTATCATAAATAATGACAAACAATCCCACCTCGAAGGGGTGGGACCCGAGAAGAAAATCTGACCTGACCATATTATACACGGAGAACATGCGCGTTAAATCTGTAAGGCCGTGTATCTTTTTTGCATGGAACTAGCAATTCTGTTCTTAGTTCTATATTTGTTTTAGATTTGCGCCGCTCTCTTGGATTCATATTAAAATCTGAGCAAGCAAAGCCTGATAAAATATGTGGATCACTCAATTCAAGCAGCTTTAAATAGATGTATAACACAAAATATAAATACAGTCGAATCCAATTTTAGCTAAGTCCGTTACAGCGTAAATCTCACTATTACGAAGACTTTGGTCACCCGCCAATCAAATTATACAGTATGGAGATGCAATATCAGTAACAGCGAAATTTTGTCAGAGCGAAATGATGTCTCTAGTCCCTTGGACTTTGTTAAAACGGGATTCGAGTATAACTCATTTATTTTCTTCTCTGTTGTTTACTTTTTTTTTTTTTTTTTTTTTTTTTTTTGTAAGTGGGCAAAATAAGAAATCCTGATGAGTTTTTCATTTTTTAAATAACATTTTTGGAAGATAAAAATACACAGATTATGAATTATTCCAGTTATTAGACTTCCGAATTTCGGACTTCCTACTATAGGTAATAACAATAACTTATCCCGATGGCTGAAAGAAGCTCACCGGAGAAAAAAGCGCACAATACTGAAGGAATTTACTCTTTTGAGTGAAAGGTGGGCATGAAATAATAGAAGTGAGAATGGAACGTGCGTCCAAACGGGGCGTGAACAGAGTTACATTAATATATTTAGTATTTATCTCTTTTGGAAGTTTCCATTAAAATTAGCTTCCCCTCCCCACCTTCAAAAAAAAAAGTTTCAAAAATCTTTTATTTTTTCTCATAAATACTTCTGCTTAACTGTAATACATCTGAATTTTTTAAATAAAGTATTGTGTATAATTTAAAATGCTTTTTAAACATTTTATGAGTTTTATTTGACTACATTCCAAATGCTCCTAAAAAATCATCATACTTTTATGCACTTCTGCACCCCCCCCCCCTCCACACACACTCACAAAATAAGAAATTAAATAAAAATACACCACTAAATAGAGTAAAAATCTTTATGTACTATTGCTTTCTTATAATATTTCTGTTGATACTAAAGTATAACAGATTTTCACAGTGTAAAATAATTGTTGTAAATAATTGTTTTTTTTTGCACTACAAGAATTTCTTCTTCATTTTTACATAACGATGTACTTACTCTTGAAAATAATAAAATAAAGAAATTATTTAATTCTTTATATAACTATTAGTGATGCAACGGATATCAATATGGCCGGATACCAGGTACCGACTGTCCGGCCAAACTTTTAACCGGATATTCGATTATCCGGCAGCAGTATATTTTCTCCTTTTTTGTTTTATTTTTACTTGTTTTCTTCGATTATTGAGCTATTACTTTTTCTTTAAATTTTCTCATTAGTTTCAAATAATTTAATTCAAAAATCAGAAATCCTTTTGGTATTGTTTCCATGAATTGAGTACCAGTTTTACTGCAATTAAAGTCATACAAATAACAATGTCATGGATGTTCTCCCTCCAGATTTAGATAAGTATCTTAAAAGATCAGTTTTTGAAAGAAAGACATCTCCTTGCAACTGTTAGAAAATCAATGTAACAATTTTCCATACTTTTATCAAAATTAGGAGAGGGGGGGGGGGGAGAGATTTTCTCACCAGCCAGCAGTACTACAACAAGTACACTATTCTCATAAGCAGATCAATTTATGGTGGAAAAAATGGTAACCGAATTCGTACAAAGATGGATAATTTCTTCCAGTAATAATTTACTCCAATCTTAAAAAAAGATAGTACTTAATTTTTTTCCTTTTCTATAATGCTAAAAATACATTCTAATAAGTATTGAAAACAAAATATTTTCACAAAACTTTGTTTCTTCGCATTTTTTATTATTACAGTTTTTAGAATTTATTCATTTATTATGTTTATTTATGTTATTTCTCTGTATATAATTTTAGCCCGGATGTACTGCCGGATATTTGTAATATCCGGCTACTGCCATATTGGCCGGATGCAGTTTGTTTGCCCGATATCCGTTGCATCCCTAATAGCTATTTATTAATTAAATTAATTATAATTTGTCAATTATTTAATTTGATTGTTTTGTAAAACAAAGACCAGAATGTGTCATGCTGCAACCAAACGAAAAACAAAGCAATTTCGAATGACGATAACTTTAAATTTTAAGTATTAACCCAGTTTTAAGTATCTCTCACCAAAAAAGTAACCCAGCAAAGCGATATACGGCCCCACAGATTAACGTTCTCATCCTCTTTCAGATTATTCTTTGGTCCTCAGCCCGATTCCCCGTCGACTGATCTATTACTAATTAAATTAATTTTAAATAAAGTTACAAAACTGAAATAAGTAAAATCTAATATTATAATTTTGTGGGATTACGTCCGATTATGTGCTCTAAGGATCTAAGCTGAAAGGGGGGGGGGTGCCGTCCTTGGGTGTCTTTCTAAAAGGTTCTAGTTCTACCCCATATTTACGCAAAGTTTCGGAGAAAACCACAGAAAACTCCGAACAGTTAGGTCGAGAAACGCGACTTGGGTTTGAACCAGGCACCTTTCGTCTCCCAGTTGAGAGAGCTATGCTCTCGTCTGCTGCTCGGGTGTAATATATGAAAGTATTTTAAAACAACTCAGAAATTAAATGTAATTTTACAGAAAACTGCACATTTATTCGATTATTCTAAAAATGTTGCAATAAAATTATAATTTTACGTATGTAAACCTTTAATGTAGCTTATTTGAGGTAGTGTGTGTGTAAGGGGGGGGGGGGTAGAGAAATCGATCGAAGCATTTCATTATAGATGGGTAATTTTTTTTTAAATCTTGCTCCTTGTTTTAACCTGTCCACGTACGTATTATTCACCATCGGACTACATTTGTCAACAAATGCGAGAGGAGTTTTTCTTCTTGAGGAGTTATGATAAATACCAGAGTTAGTCTTACTCGTATCTGATTTTGGAAGCGCGTTTCTACCCCTCCACCCCACCCACGCACAAAGTCAACAACAAAGTATTTAAATATATATATATATATATATAATATATAATAGCTTACTTACGTAAAGTGAAATCCCAAGATAATCCATTGATAAAGTGAAAAAAATATAAAAAAATAAAAAAGTAGATAGCACATGGTGCCAATTAACGAGCTTATACCGGATAAGTGTTTAAATATAGCCTTTTAAGGCAATGAAAGAGTGGAAAAATTGGATATAAAGCGTCAAATTAGAACTGGTGTGCTTTTTAAGCCTAATCACATGTAACCACAAATAGACGGAAAATGGAATTAATATTGAAATGGTGTGCTCTATCATCAGGCGCCACCGCACACACATTTCAATTTAATATATATATATATATATATATATATATATATATAATCAGCCTAACAGAAAAAGTAACATTAATTGGTGCACCAATATATTCTATTTTATAAATGTACAATTTATGTTTGTAATATTCTTGTTTTCTGTTCTAATCGATTAATAATGACAGGGATTTGGGGGGGGGGGAAGCAGACAGCATTTGACCCTACTATATTAGCGCAGTCCCATGTCCCATTGTTCAGTTCCCTTCTTCGCTTGGGGCAGTGCTCACACCGCATTGTTCGTCTGTCGGTGTTTTATTGAGATCAAAGACATTCCCGTGCTCAGTATTTGCGTATTTTTTTACAGCAACTTGGGCTGAACGGGTCGGACAGGAAAAAATTTTCCCTTTAATTTTGTGTTCATTTACGACTGTCACTTGCTATTTAGCAGATAATGGACGGTAAAAAACTTCAGTATTGATTAACCAGTTAATATAAAGTTTTGTATATTGCTATAGTGTTGTTTGATTATGAAAAATACTAAAACAATTATTATCAGTCTTTAACTTATTAAAATATGCTAATTAATAATACTATCTAAAAATGATTCATCCGCATTAAATTTTTGTTGAATCCACTAAAATTTGGTTGAAAGGTCCATCATAAATGTTTGAATAAATCTCAATACTAGTTTTATCAATTTTTATTTATTTATTTTTGGAATTTTCATTGGTGTGTTGTTATTAGTATTATTTTTAAAATCTTTTTTAAAAAAAAAACTAATGATTCAGACTGAATTTGTTTGTGTGATTATGGCACGCTACGATAGGGTGATCTGCCAAGGATGGGGGGTGCCTTGGTAGGAGAACTTTCTAAGGGGTTCTAACGCATATTCACGTTATATCTGGAGAAAACCTAAACTCCAGACCGTTAGATCAACAGAAGCGCGAAGGCACCCGAACCCGGGATCTGATTCAGATTGAAAGAGAATGAAACAAAATATTTTTTTATTGGGGATTTGAACCTTGGAACACCGATTTAATCAATCTGTATTTTAACAGTCAAGCATTAAAAAAAAAAAAAAAAAGTGAATGTGATACATTTACAAAACTTAAAGGGAAAGTTTTAATTATTTTTGTTGGAAAATATGTATTGACAGTTTAAAAAGATTTTTTTTTTCGGGGGTGGGGTGGGGGGACCAATGATAGTTGGGAATTTATAATTTTCCAGTTTTCCAAACAAGGAACGCAGCCAAAATATTTAATAATAATAAAAATTTTAGGAACGGAATAAGTTTCTTTCTCACAATTTTTTACTCTCACAATATTTATTTATTTATTTTAAAAAGAAAAGAAAAAGAAGGTCTGATTTTTCAAAATTTGATGCAATGAAGCTTTTTTGCAGAAGAAATTATCTTCTTTCTTGATCCATAATATTTTAAAATACTTTGATTAAATTTAAAAAGAAACGTAAGTTTAAGACACTGGACAAAATGAAAGATCTTTCACTTTCATAAATGATGTAATTGTAAATATGAACTGAAAAAAAAAAATCCCACTTATGAAATTTTTTTTTCAAAAGTTGCAGTTTTTAGTGCGTATACATGCGTCAGTCGTCACTACAGGGGGTAAAGTGACATTGTCCTTGCGAATTTTACGACTTTTTAATGATCGCTCGAGATCCTCCGACAAAAGATTAATGTGCGAAAACAAAAACCCAACCCTCAACACAATGGGGAGAGGACGTTTCTGCCTGTGTCTATTTCGATGCATTGCTTACCCTGTTCAGCGGCAAAAAAACGCAGAACTTATTTTTCTACATAGGTGGATCTGGAGGGGGTGGGGCAGACACAGTTGCACTTGCACCCCTGAGACGAACAAAGTTCACTCTATAGGAGATAGAATTGCTATGCAAAATCAAAATTCACATGATTTTATAAGAAAATGCAATAAAAATTAATAGTTCATTTCTGTGCAATTATTGATGATTAATCAAAATTACATTGTTTCCTACTATGTGCAATCGAAAAAAAGCACGTAATCGACAAAAACACTTTAAAATAGAATACCTAATACATCAAATAAAATAATTAATTAAAATGAGCGTTACATAAAATACCTCAATCGAAAATTCCTTTAATGTGGTTAAATTAGTGTATGCCATAAAAAAATAATGCCATCATATACCGTACATTTTCAACTTCCCGGTGAGTTTACCCCCCCCCCCCCTTTACTTAGGAAAAGTGTGTATGGTTTTTAAAATAATCGAAAAAAAAAAGCGTGGAGAAAATATATAGTTTATTTTGAATATGTATAGCTGTTAGATGACTTGCGGTTATCATATATCCTTGCAGGGCGAAAGTGATTTATCTCACACAAAGCTAGAGCCTGACACACATTTTCTCGTACTAAACCCGTTTCCCGACACAGCAATCACGAGTACGGAACAGAACCGATTCATTTCAAATACACCTGATTCACTAAGACTGTTCTGGTTCCGAATCACAGATAATTCCCCTTCCGATATTCCCATCCGGAGGTTGCCAAGTGAAACAGGGGAGAAAGGCTGTCGCCAGATACAAAAGCGCGCCAGTAGTAGCAAGTCGCCAAGCGGTAGCTAATCGGAAAGCCAGCCAATAAAAGTATAAGGAATATGCTATTGTTGTATATATGCTCCAGTTACTTGCTTTTATATGTGGTAAAAAATCGTAACTAATTTCACCTATTGTATAACAGTGATACGTGAAATTATGATTTTTTACCGCATGATTGTTTATACAATCCTATTAGTGTGTGTGACTTTTTTGTAACGTCATAAAATTGTTAAATTTTTCTTACCAGAGGATTCCTTATTAAGACAGAAAGAAAAAAATTAACAATGCCAATTTCATAATTTGCAGCTTTCACCTCTATATATAATTATAAAAATTATGGGTATCAATCTATTACTGTATAAATCTATAAATAATATGGGTTTTATTTATAGTTATTACTACTACTTTATATTGGAATTGCCTTAATGAATACACTTATAAGTTGCAGAACAGAAACATGCATTCATAAATGCTAATCAGAATTAATCAATAACATATCACATGGAAAACATTGCACTGGTGAGACTGCACTCTCAAAGGAGTTTTTGAATGTAAGCCAGCTTTTCTATTTTAGCTTTGTGAACAAGTGATAAAACTTCGAAGAAACACACAGCTTTAAAGAAATATAAGAAGTGTCATTTAGAAAATAGTTTTATTATGAAAAAGTATTTTTTTTTTCATAGAAACATCCGGAATTTCCTTGTACACTCAAATACTTTTAAGAGGATGTACAATATTTGTTCATCAGTATTCAGAGGGGTGGATATCAGATTATATATTTTATCACAAAATTTTCAGAATAGTTAGCATAAGCTTTATATTACATGAGGACAAGGTTAGAAATAAGTGGTCGTTAGTCGTATTTTGCACCCAGAAGTTTAAGTTTGACAACCATGATATAATACCTAGTTATCATTTTTTATGCCTAACTTTAAAAAGGTTCTTTACTTAGCAAAGCATACTGATCACAGCAGTCGATATAATGTGCCTGACACATTCAGAATCTTTCGAAAGGTTTATAGCCACTTATCCTTCAAACCCCTAATCCGTTCCCTAAACCAACCTTTGCTTAAACAAACTTCAATCAGTATTTGTACTTGGCTGTAATTTGATATTTGAATGACTACAATAAATAGTTTCAAAATTACGCCTAAGTAGATCATTTTGGCAACTAAGATAAAATAGTTGGGTGCCACTCGCACCTCATTTTAACATCTTAATTTCTAATCCTGCACAGAGCCTTATTATCGCATGGGCAAATCGGGACTTTGCCCAGGGCCCCCGGCTCGAAAGGGCCCCCAATATCAAATGTTGTTCTGAAATATTCTTTTTTATAGCAAAATTTTATGAAAAATAAAACAAATTTCATTGATAGGGGCCCCCAAATTCATCAATGCCCGGGGCCCCTGTTGGTCATAATCAGGCTGTGACCCTGCAAGAGGATTCCATTAATTTATCCATGACCAGTAGCGTAGCTACAGTGGGTGACACCCGGGGCGGATGTAAGTGGTGTCACCCCCATACGAGCATTTTTGCCCCCATACATGTGATATTTTCGGAATTTTTGCTGTACAAGCCATCGGGTGTCACCCCTTTGAGGGTGACACCCGGGGCGACACCCCCCTGCTATGCTACGCCACTGTCCATGACTTAAGTGTATATCCCTTTCCGAAAATGTTTCGGTACAGCTTTAGTATGGTCCCTTTGGCGCAATTTATTTTTGGCGACGTTTTTGTCGCGATAACGGCGCCAATATGGTAACCCCTCCGGCGGATGCTCCGGGGCGGAGGAGCTGGACATGGCAACCCTAGGTGCGTGATGTCGCGGTTTCGCTCCAGCGAATAGGGAGCGTTTGTTCCTTTATTAAACTTTTGGAGACCCCTTTGCCAGTATTTCGCGCGGGAGCTTCGAGTTGTGGAACCGCCATTACGCTTTATGGTTTTATTTTAGATTAAATTTTATTATTTAATTATTACTGAAATTTAAAATGGATATTCAGGTTCATACTGACTGTTTATATACAGTTTTGTATGAATAAACATTCTTTTGATAGTACGTTTCAGGTTAATATTTTTGTTCCCGATTGTTTATTTGTTAAGGTAGAAGCAACAAATAATTACATTATTAATATTTTATACAATTAAATAATTTTAGATATTTTGATTTTATTATTTCCATATTGCAATAACTTAGGGATTTTAATCAAGGTATGTGGTAAGCATTGTTTGTTTTTATTTGTTATTATTACCTTTGTTTATTTGTTAATGGTAGGAGCAACAAATAATTCCGTTATTAATATAATATTTGATATTTTGATTTTATTATTTCAATATTGAAACAATTTAGTGATTTTAATTAAGGTATGAGATAAGCATTGTTCGTTATGATTTGAATGAGTTCTTTATTTTGCTTACGTAGTCTTTTGTCAGAATGCTAAAATGTATTTTAATTTTTTTGTCTTTTTTATTTGTTATTTTTGTGAGGTATTGCCTTTAGAATATTATTTGTTTGCATTGTTTAATTTAATCTACTCAAAAGAGAAAGGGGGGGGTTGAGGGGGGACACAGCCCCCCTCACACAAAAAGAAAAGTTATTAAATTTTATTAAACCGAATCTATATGTACATATAAGCTTGTTATCTGTTTAATTTTTTTTTCATAAAAATATTTAAAAGCCATTAAAATAAATCATAGCAAAATTAACGGCGACGATCAACTATCTCGGAACCAGCGCCATCCGATCCGCCATATTGTTTACAATTGGCATCGGCAAGGCAAACTTGGGTTGGCGACAAGATTTTGTCGCCAAATCAAAAAATCGCCAAAAAGGGACCATACTAAAGCTGCTCCAATGTTTCGGCTTCTGTGCTCAGTGTCTGCTCTCTCTATATCTTCTAGTATATATTTATGTAAGCCTTATCTAGCAACAAAAGCTATCAATTTTTTATCATGTGACATCAGTATGAACACCCCACCCCCTTCAAAAAACACCCACAATTCCATTACAAGTCTTTATCCCAGAACTTTTATGAAAATATTTTGAACTTACTTACAATTTTTTTTAAAGGTTGCTGATACATCCGTTGCAGATGATGATGGGGAAGCTCAGAGTTCTGCGCAGGTAAGTCATTTGTTTTAATTTCCATTACAATACTTGTATCAGGGTTCATCCAAAAAAAATTTCCAGGGTCCCATTTCTTGTGCAAATTCCTTATTTTTGTGAATTTCAATATTTAATCAGACATTAATTTAGACATTGGAAATTCTATGTATACTCAAATACTTTGAAGAGGATGAACAAAATTTGCCACCACTATTCAGGAGGTTGGATATCGGATTACACATTTCTTCTCAAAAATTATTTAAGATTAGTTGCCATAAGCTGCATGTTACATCAGATTTCTATTAATTCATCCATGATTTCCTAAAAATCTTTTCCCAAACTGTTCAGACTTACAGCTTTTGTGCTCATTATTCCACATAGTATGTTTTTATATAATCTATTTCATCTATCAACAAAAGTTGTCAATAGCTTTCTATCTATCATGTAACACCAGCATGCCTCCCTCCCTCCTAAACCATTACAAGAGTTTATTCTTTGTAAATCTTTCAAGTGAATAGACTGGCCTAACAGAATGTGAGATTCAATCTTAGTTAAATGGAAATAACATTTTTATAATTTCAAAAATGGCTTTTAGAATATTTTGAACTTTATTTACAATTTTTTTTTAAAGGTTGCTCATCCAACGTCAATTCAAGATGCTGATGGGGAAGATCAAAGATCTGCAGAGGTCAGTCATTCATTTGAATTTCTATTACTATATATTTCTTTTCTGTGGTATATACTTTTCTGTTTTAATGTATAATCATTGTATTAATTGTCTGTCAGTAAATAGGCACTGCTTAAGACAAATTATTATTATTATTTTAAGGCTTTCAGTACATATAGGGAGAGTGACACAACAACAGTATCTGTACAATCAGATTCTTTGATGCAGTTTATGAAGGTAAAGCATATAACAATGTTTTTTGATTACCTTTTGTATCATGTTAACATCATATTTATTTATTTTTATGATTTTAGTTATTCATTTGCTTTATGAAAGCTTAATTTCATTTCTATTTTTAGTCTCCAAATGTGTCAGATGGAGAAACTACCGTTTCTGTAACATCAAAATCTTCAATGACTCTCTTTACAGAGGTGAGATATCACCTTTTTATTTGACTATTCTGCTGATAATATTTATTTCATAACCTACACTATAGCTGCTTATAAAGTGTATACTATATCAAAATCATAAATATCTAATTTCTGTGTGTTCAATTTTTTGATAGGATGATTTGCCAAGTTCAGGAAAAAGTGTTCAGTCTGAGCATATAGTTACACATTTAACAGAGGTAAAATTAAAATTTTACTGTCAAAGGTTGTTTTGTACATAATCATTTTGCTAATTCAAAATATATTTACTAAATATGTGGTACTCTCTGAATTAAAATAATCATATAATGTTATATATTTATTAAATATATTACTACTCTTTAAAGCAGTGTTTCCCAACCTTTTTGGTGCCATGCCCTACCTAAAATTCTTATGCCCCCTTATATAACATATACAGTGGAGTCTGCTTAATGGGATCGCGGTTAATGTTATCAATCGCTTACTGTTATCAAAATCACTTGGTCCCGATTTTCTCTATTCATTTGTATGTTAAAATTATCGCTTTATGTGATCATTACATCGGTTAATGTTATCAGTTTTCGAACCTCATTTTAACTGGCAAAGGAATATTAACAATGTATTCAGAAGGAACCCATTCTTTTCTTTCCCTTTGCTGTTGTTTGATTTTCCCAGAATTCTCCCTCTTTCACCTATGCTTCCACCTAGGGAAATGGGGAATGAACAAAGGAGTGAGGAATTACACTTTGTGGAATTCCTCCCTCCCCACGCACATCCTGCTGGTGGTCTGTGGTTGTCAGATAACCGTTTTCTAGCCCGTTTTCACTTGCTGGGCATTGTAATCGAAAAATTTATGGCTTTTCTTATGACCAGTCGGAATGAGTCGACAAACGGTGACACATAAAACCACACCCCTCACATGATAGATAGACGGAACGGGAGCTTTTTTCCTGAGAACGTTTCTTTCAATACATTGTTTACCCCTGGAGTTCCCCTCAATCTTCAGCGCATGTGAACTGGACATTATCGGAACTCAGAAGGAGCGTATTCACATTTTATGCCTTGCTTCCTTACATGCAGCTTGTCGATATGGAAGCCAGAAAGCGAACTGATTTAATAAAAACATATAAAACATTATTTAATACGGCGGATTAATTAGTTAAATTTATTTTTTTATTTTTTATTTGGGAATACCTTATTCCCCCGTACATGATATATATTTCGGTTACACACATAACCATCATCAGTCGTTTCTGGATATCTCACTAATGGCGGCTTCCTTTTTTATCTCTTCGTTCTTCCTGAAATTTCGATGAATGACGTCGTCCCATGATTGGTCGATTGTATGAAGCGCATCGTTGATGCTGCCATCTGTCGTCATTATTTCTAAGCTCTCACGAATGTAGGCATATATACTATTTTTAAAGTTGGCTATTTTTTTAATATTTTTAAAATCAATGGTAATGGGCTCTTCCAAAGCAAAACGGGCCAGAGCGGTACTTTGTTTCTGGAGGTTAATGTCTTGAAAATGTTCGTTTTTTCGCTCTTTAATTTTCCTTTTTGTAATGCCGATGTAGCAATTTTCTTTATTAGTATCGTTTGACATAAAATTAATTTTATAGATCCCTGCGGTTTCGATGGGGTTCATTGGGTCTTTTTCCGATCTAATGCGCTGAAAAATTAGCCGGGGGATAGCCAATAAACTTTCTAATATCGCCAGTAAAAAGAACTTCCGTATTCCAATTAAACCTAATAAAACAAGTTACAAAGTTTTCAAAGCTAGGCAACGTAAATTAAATGTTATAGACAACCATCAAAAAGATAAACCACGTTTTACTACCGCTATCCCCTTTAGCCGAGGGATAGCCAATAAACTTTCTAATATCGCCAGTAAAAAGAACTTCCGTATTCCAATTAAACCTAATAAAACAATCTTTCAGCGCATTAGATCGGAAAAAGACCCAATCAACCCCATCGAAACCGCAGGGATCTATAAAATTAATTTTATGTCAAACGATACTAATAAAGAAAATTGCTACATCGGCATTACAAAAAGGAAAATTAAAGAACGAAAAAATGAGCATTTTAAAGACATTAACCTCCAGAGACAAAGTACCGCTCTGGCCCGTCTTGCTTTGAAAGAGCCCATTACCATTGATTTTAAAAATATTTAAAAAATAGCCAACTTTAAAAATAGTATATATGCCTACATTCGTGAGAGCTTAGAAATATTGACGACAGAGGGCAGCATCAACGATACGCTTCATACAATCGACCAATCATGGGATGACGTCATGCATCGAACTTTCAAGAAGAAGAACGAAGAAGATATAAAAAGAAGCCGCCATTAGTGAGAGATCCAGAAACGATTGAAGATGGTTATGTGTGTAACCGAAATATATATCGTGTACGGGGGAATAAGGTATTCCCAAATAAAAAATTTTAACTAATTAATCCGCCGTATTAAATAATGTTTTATGCGTTTTTTACTAATAAAACAATTTTTCAGCGCATTAGATCGGAAAAAGACCCAATCAACCCCACCGAAACCGCAGGGATCTACAAAATTAATTTTATGTCAAACGATACTAATAAAGAAAATTGCTACATCGGCGTTACAAAAAGGAAAATTAAAGAGCGAAAAAACGAACATTTTCAAGACATTAACCTCCAGAAACAAAGTACCGCTCTGGCCCGTTTTGCTTTGGAAGAGCCCATTACCATTGATTTTAAAAATATTAAAAAAATAGCCAACTTTAAAAATAGTATATATGCCTACATTCGTGAGAGCTTAGAAATAATGACGACAGATGGCAGCATCAACGATGCGCTTCATACAATTGACCAATCATGGGACGACGTCATTCATCGAAATTTCAGGAAGAAGAAAGAAGAGATAAAAAAGGATGCCGCCATTAGTGTGAGATCCAGAAACGACTGATGATGGTTATGTGTGTAACCGAAATATATATCATATATGGGGGAATAAGGTATTCCCCCCCCCAAAAAAATAAATTAAATAAAAATAAAAAATTTTTAGCGAACTGATTTAACATTAAAACAAAAGATCGAAATTTTAAATCGTTATGACAGGTTACCAAAATGAGTCAGCGCAGTTAAACATTTCTCAGCCTTTATTATGTAAAATTTTGAAAAATCGTGATGAACTTACTAGAAGAGATAAACAAAATGAAAATACAGAGTGCAAACGTAATAGAGCTGGTAAAGATGAGCAAGTTGAAAAGGCTCTAAAACTTTGGCTTGAAAATGTTCGAGAATGTGATGCAGCGGAAAA
The DNA here is from genome assembly GCA_038373885.1 of Cheiracanthium punctorium. Taxonomy (NCBI): domain Eukaryota; kingdom Metazoa; phylum Arthropoda; class Arachnida; order Araneae; family Cheiracanthiidae; genus Cheiracanthium; species Cheiracanthium punctorium. Next base: position 27,849 of record JAWZYV010015278.1, read on the forward strand.
TTGGCTACGAGACGAGTAGCCAAAACTAATTTCCTCATATTCACCAGAAAATGTGTACAATGCCGACGAAACAGCTTTGTATTTTCGAGCACTACCAGAACATACATACTTATTTAAGAATGAAAGCTTAAAAGGACATAAAGTCTCAAAAGAACGTATCACTGTTTTTATGTTGCGTCAGTATGTCTGGAGAAAAACAGAGACTTTTAGTCATCAGGAAAAGTAAGAATCCTCGTTGTTTTAAAGGTGCTAAAAAACTTCCTGTCGACTACTATGCCAACAAGAATTCCTGGATGACCACAGTCATTTTCAATGACTGGATACGTAAGTGGGATGATAAGCTAAAACAAGATATTCTTCTCCTTGTGGACAATTGCACTGCATACGTTTTAAATGTCACTCTGAAGCACATTAATGTTGTTTTTTTTACCCACAAACACTACTTCCCTTTTGCAGCCTTGTGATCAAGAAATTATTCGTGCTTTGAAAGCATATTATCGCCACGAAATGCGTGCATGATTACTGGATGAAATAGAGTGCACACAAAATCTTAATGATGGCCAATGATTTGGCCAAGAAAACTAACTTTCTTAATGCGGTGCACCTGTTAACAGCTTTCTGGAATCTAGTTTCTGCTCAAACGATCAGAAACTGCTTCACCTACGCAGGATCTTGCGAAAAAAATGACCAGAAATCTGAAGAAAAGATTGAAATTCCTTTGGATATGACCCCTGAAGAGTTCGAGGCATGGGTGGAAGTAGATCAAAGCATCCCAGTAGCTTCCACATTAACAGAATCTGAAGTCTGTCAGATTGCCATAGGAAAACAGAAGAATGATGGAGCTGATGAGTCCGATATAGAATCTGTTGATATTGAGCCACCTCCTACAAGTGCTGAAATGAGACATGCAGTAAAAGTGTTGAAACGTAGAGTTCAACACCGCTTCGATGACTTTAAAAAACATTATGAATACGAACAATTTATTAATAACCTTCTCAGAAATATTGTAGACAAACAACCATTGATAAATTTTTTTAATTATCTATACAATTCTTGTGTTTTAGTTTTAAAGACAATATACAGTACATAAATATAAGGTGAGTTTTTCCGTTTTATTTTGAAATTTAGTACGTGTAAATTAGTGGGGGGGGGGTAAATTTATCTAACTTTGCATATTGTTTATTGTTATCAATAGGTTATTGTTATCAAAATCACGGTGTCCCAAACTGATCACATTAAGCGGAGTCCACTGTACATAATTTTTATTATTAAAAAATTGAATTGTTCACTCAAGAAACTTAAATGATAGGTTTTAGGAAGAAATCACTAGGAAATTGTTAATTAAACACAGTAAATAAATTTTCAAAACCTATAATGAAAAACTGAAATTCAAATTTGAAATAATTTTAATAAAGATTTTTCTATAATAATTTAAGATTTTAATTTAGTGAGATCCTTGCTCTTGATGCTTGCTGTACAGAGATTTTATGTTAGGTTCCAATTTGGTTAGCTTAAGTCTGAAGTCTCCTCGTTGTGTTATATCCAGACGATTTTATTTTTTTTATATCCAGACGAGAGAAGTTTGTTTTATCTTTAAAATATCTAATTGTCAAAATTTTGCATATCCATTTCCATAATTTAGTTTGTATTGCAGTACAAGTTCACTGTTTTTCACTCCCCTTTACCTGCATCACTCAGTGTTTACCTAGTTTGATTAATGACTTTAAACTATGAGACTATAGTCTGTTCGCCGAGTCGAGAGAACGAAACTAAATAATGGAACATGTAAACTGGCGAAGAGTAAGCACCTGGCATTTTGCCAAAGCGCCAAACACAGTAGGAATTTCTGCTTTCTTCCATTTACGCTGTTAGGCGCATTTAACCTTTCTTAACTACAAACTAGAGATTGGTGAAAAAATATGTAATTCTTTGGTAATCCGTTTGTTTACTTTCGTTCTCTCGTTTCCACGAACAGACTATAATGTCACTTTTTTATTTGAAATCTACATCTTTTTATTTCAATTGTTACTTTTTATTAAGCATCAAATGCTTGCCGATAGTCTTTGGCTGAATCAGAAATTGAAATTGTGAGCCATTTGTTTATTCGGCCATCTGAGAGCAGTCGACATCGCTCATATAAAGAGATTACAATATTTATTGTTATTTGAACATTTTACAAATAATTTTATTTATAAATATGTAACATGTATTTATAAAAAGATTTTTTTTAAACCTAATTAAAAAATAACTTTTTTTTTCCAACTTAGCTTGCAAGTAAGATGCACTGATTGCAGTACTGGCCTAAGATCAAAATGATACATGTGCAGGAAGGATTTTTGGCACCCCTTTCAATGAAAATAGATATAGCTATCGATAGGCATATACTGCACTGAATTTCTGTATAAGGAGAAAATTCCTAACATATTGTTTGTTCAACAAAATTTACCAACATATTCAAATGGCTAATTTGCATTTAAAATTACTTAAAAATGTAAGATTTTCTGATGTTATTCTCTACAGTTTTTCAAATTGCAGCACCCCTCTCTAAATAGCACATGTCTGCTTTGCAGACTGCACCCGCTTTAGAGTGGCTCTGACTAATTCCTTTACAGTCTGTAAGGTAAACTGCAGACTGTAAAGCAATGTGGCAGGTTATCCATATAATGTATATTAAATTGATAAAAAGTAAATAAAAGTAACAAAATAAGTTCAATGTAGCAAAACACTTTAAAATGATATGAGACTAAGTGGTTGGTAAGTTTTAGTCGTTTTTATAACAAAAGGAAGTATAGAGGTGAATATGAACTAGAAATCATCTGCAGTTCCTTTAAATAGCTGTTATGTGCATCTCATGATTTATGCAAACACGCCACTTTAAAATTTCTTAAATCTCTTAACTTTGTCTCTCTATGTTTACCAGTAACTTCTTAGTTACTGTATATATTAAATGATATATTTCTTTTGTACTTTTTTTTCAAGGAATCTGTTGAAGAGTCTTTAAGATTGAAAATTGAGACACTTTTAAGGAAGAATGCTGTTCTTCAAGCAGAAATTGGTAATGAGTAATTATGTTTGTAAATATTTATATCTGAATTCTAAGTTCACAGCACCTTAAAAGTATCCGCTACCTTTTTTAAATTTCATGCCCTCAAAATAAAATATTTGAATGCTTTCATTCAGTGACCTTTTATTAAATTTTCTCCACCTTTATGGGGTCTTTAACCTCTCCCACTGTGGGTGTGCTTATTGGTGAGAAGACACCCACTAATGATCCTGGTTGGAATGTTAAACAAACCATCAACCTATAAAATGCTTTGAATTCATTAGTTGTATCTAGCTTATTTTCTGTTCACTCAAAGTATTTTTTATTTTTATTATTGCAGACTGTCTTGAAAGGCAATTGGGAGCATCTGAGAAGGAAAAGGCTGCTTTAAAAGCAAAAATAAGTGTAATTGAAAATCACAAATGCCAAGTTTCGTCAATAAAGAACTTGAAACCGGACCATATTCTTTTTTATACTGGCTTCGACAATATTAAATTTCAAATATATAATTTCATAAATTATAATTAAAATAAATAACATTTCTTAAATTCATGATTGCCAGTGGATTAAATTACAGCTCAAAACTAATTGCTGAAGAGCAAGTATTGTTAATGCTGATGAAGCTTCGACAAGGCTTCTGAAACATAGATTTAGCCGTTAGGTTTGCAATTTCTTGAAAAACAGTGGCACATATCTTCACTAACTGGCTGAATGTTGCTTATTCCAAATTAGGGTATTTGAGTATATGGCCCAATAGGGACACTATACTTATTAATGCACCTGGCAAGCTTAAGGAAGAATTTCCTAATACTATTTTAATTTTAGATTGCACCGAAATAAAAATTGAGATGCCTTCCGACCTTGTGAGACAATCACAAACGTATTCCTCCTATAAATCTCATAACACACTCAAAGGATTGGTTGGATCCAGTCCAGCTGGAGAAATTATGTTTGTGTCGCCAAAGATTATCCAGGGGAGAAAGATGGGAAACTTCCGTAGGCATAATGTAAAACGCGAGCGGAGGCAGTGCAGGTATCAATGTGTTATGCAGGGGAGAAAACGTACAGGTGAAACTGGTTGAAGAAGCTTGGCGAGGGTACGTTCTTTAGGAGGGGAAATGGATTAGCGATAAGTAGCCAAATGTGGCGGCGCCCTGTACTGTTGCTTTTTTGGCTATACATTTCTATACTCGGATCGCTTTTAAAGGAAAGCGATGTATTTTTAGGGCGTTTGCATGAAAAGGAGTACTTGATTTTATAGTTTTTGTCTCTTTGAGAATTTTCTTGCTTAGTCCTCTAAGGCTTTTACAGAATCACTCGGAAACATCAAATCTGATAAATATTTAACTAACTTACTTTCCCTTTTTGAGTATATCGTCTATAGTAAACTGCATAGTGTATATATCTCCCCCCCCCCCCAAAGAAAAATAATGCTTTAAAGAAAATTAGCATTTTAAAAAATATAAATTTATTAAAAAAATAAACACTTTTAAGGGGAAGATATGCTTGAAATTACTGCATATTTAAGCAAATTAAACTTATTTAAAATCATCAGACTTTTACTGAGCTCTTTCATAATATACTATTTTTATTTATTAATAAGTAAGCTATGTACTTGACATTATGTATAAATATAAAAAAATACTGATTCAAATAACAGAAATATTATACCCCTGAAGAACACATTTAGGTCCATGAAATTCCTTTTTTTTTTTTTTTAAATGTAGAAAATTAACATATTAAAAACAAATAATATATTACATTTTTTTATTGGTACAAATTACAAAATATTACAAAAGTAAAAATTTATTTTACAAAGGTTCATATACACCATCACAACTACAGTAGTGGCTAACAAATATAAATACACATAAAAGAGCAGTACATGATACATATAAAATATCATTCAAAACATTTTCTCAAGCATTATAAGCACTATCAATAGGATAATTTTGGGTGGTACAAAAAATCCATTTAGTTGAAAAAAAGGTTCTTCGCACAGGTAGAAAGAATAATTATAAATTCTCACATAAGAATGAAAAGTGCAATTAGGGCCAAATTAGGACAATTATTTTCCAGACCAATCACATATGAAGGAAAAAGGCAGTTACACTAGGTCTCTAAATATTTGTGTCCTTAACATTGAAGGAAGTGGTGTTGCAAAATATTTTTTTTCCCAAATTATCTCTTAATTTTTTTTTTTTTTTTTTCCCCAGAAAAACAAATTAAATAAACAAACATTAGAATGTAATCATCAGGTATCTATATTTCAATTTTACAATCAGAAGCATGAAAATAGATGTTTCACTTATTGGTTTGGGGGGGGGGTGAGGATATGAAGTAGTATTTTTGAATGATACAAAACCTTGCAAATGAAAACGAAGGGTAAACAGGAATTATTATGTATTCTTAAAAGGTATAAATCTAAGCAAGTTTCTAAACTGAATACCTGAAAGAGCTTTTTATTTATTAAATACAATCCCCTGAACATGAAAACCTAAAAATTTCATTCAGGTTATGACATAGCTTAGCATGATGGAAAGAAAAGTAAATAGAAATAATCATGTGAAAAATTATGTGCTCACATAACCAGGGGAAATCACAGTAGCAGAGAAGGAAGGGCAGCCGCCACAGGCCTCACAATATTAAGGGTCGATCCAGGGATTTTTTCCAGGGTTCAATTTTTGTGAATTTTCATACCAAATTTTTAATAAAAGTAACTTTTGTTAAAATAATTGACAAAACAGACTAAAATGTAGGGTAAAATGCTAATGAAAGACCATTTTAATCAATTTTATTTTTGTGAAGGAGTCATTTTAATTGATTGTTATTTTGTGAAGGGGCCAAATGGACCCAATTTTCATCTGCATCGGCCCCTGATATTAGGGACTGAACTAGGCAATTTTTACAGAAAAATAAAATCTAAGAGAAAGCACCGTTTAAAAATGTGAATTATCTAGGACCTTCATGTTTTTGAATGGCATGGCTCTGAAACAAAACATCCTGAAAACTTAGTTTCATAGTAATATATACAGTATAACCTCAATCTATCTTTTTCAAGGGGTATGTAGTAAAAAAACAAAACAATGCATGAGGGTTAAAGTCAAAATATGAAGAAAACAATGTTTATGAATGCACACAATGTATACATACCGAAAATACTAATTTGTTACCAAATGGTAAAAGAAACAAATTGAAGTTGTAGAAAATTAAGTGATTTTTATTTCTAAGTCAATAATTTTTTTAATTAAACGAAAATTTTAAAGATTTGCAATATTTTTCTTGCCTTTTCTGTGTTTTCATGTTTGTACATAAAAGTTCATACAATTTCAAATACTGTAATTGCATCCGATAATCTTGGCACTAGTGTAGGCTAAGTTTCATCAGCACAGATATTATTCTCCACCATTATTATTTTTTTGGATCACTACAAATTTCTTCCATTCTTAAGATACCTTGCTACGTCTATATCAAAGGAAATATAATCACCAGACTTGCCAACTTTTACGCTTTATGCGTAAAATTTACGCATTTCGACTGCTGTTTACGCTTTTACGCATCCAGCGCTTTTTTTAACGCATTTCCGGATATTTTCTTCCTAACTTGTGTATATTTCTTTAAAACTGAGATTGATATTAAAAAGAAATGTATTAGGTTTTAAATTGAAATGATGTTCTATGTTTGGGCCTTTTTGCCTTTTCAATATGGATCTAAGTGGTAACATCGGCACCACGGTAACATCTAAGTGGTAACATCGGCATGATCCACATCGCACATCCATGTTGACACAATGCGCATCAAAATATATTTCTGTGTTGCCACTGAGGCTAAGGAAAAAAATCTTTTTCCAGATGCGACGCCTAGTATTTCTTAATTGGTTTACCCAGTCGTGACGTCATAGAGTAGAGCGAATGGGAGAATCGTTTACTAGGGAGTAGGTCTTTCTCCTGTGACTTGTGCGTCTCACGCTCACGTGGTGTTTGTTCTTCGTTATCAGCGCACCCGCTTTGAGACAGTCGTAGACGCAGACGGTAGTATAAGCATACTTCGATTGATTTTCTGAGGATTATTCTCGATAAATGACCTGTAATCAAGGGCGGCTCCAGGCTGAATTTACGGAGGGGGCCATTGAACTTTTTAGATAGTCTATAAATTGTTTCAAATGCCAATTGAATGTGAGGAATCGTTAAGTATACGAATCTAAAGTACAAAAAGTTCGGGGGGGGGGACTATGGCCCCCTCGCTGGAGCCGCCCTTGTCTGTAATGGCTACTAGAACAGCATAACTTATAAACAAAGTTATAGCAGTGAATGGGAAGGTATAGTATCATATGTCAAGGGAGCGAAATTTGCTTATTGTAGCGTGTGCCGGAGTGATTTCAGCATTTCTCATGGAGGAAAGTATGACATTTCTCGCCACGTGAGTTCGTCAAAACACAGTGAAAATATGAAACGTGCTAACAACAGCAAAAGTCTACAAATATTTTTCAAAGAGGACGGACAGTCCAGTGGCAGATTAATGAAAGTTTCCTTGGGGGTGGGAAGTTAGAAGATTGACATATGCATCCATTTTATGGAAGCAATTTAGGATCTTTTACATTAATTTCTTATTTCTTTCTTCGGGGGGGGGGGGGGAGCCCCCACCCAATTTAATCCGCCCTTGAGACAGTCGGACATTATTCATGCAGAACTGTTATTTACATCTTTCTTGATCGAACACAATGTTCCTATTTCAGCAGCTGACCATGCTGAATGTGAGAGGGATTTCAGTATTATTCGGAAAACAGATATGAATTCAGGTGCAACTTGTCTAATAAGATTTTGGGGCTGCTTCCTAGTTTAGGGTGCTATCTTGCTTAGAGAAAACTTTTACTTCAGATTTTCTGAATAAAGCCGAAAAAGCTACTGCTGCTTCTTTGAAGTCAGCACAGTCAGAATGAGAGTTTTTTTAAGCCAGTTAAGTGATTATAATTAATACATTGTTAGTCACAAGAAATTTGGAAAATGGTGTATTAATTGATTTGCCTTTTATTCAACAACTTCATTTTCTGTTATTGTTCTTAGCTTTATTTAATACTTCAAACAAATAATTGTGATATAAAATGCATTAAAAATAATACTCGTGCATTCTATGGTGAAAGGTAAAAAATAACGCTCACGCGTTGTATAGCAAAAAGTGTCGGAATTGCTGTTCGCGCCAAAGCACATATACGGTAAGCACGCTCACTTAATGTTAAAATCCGGCCGCACCAATCGTCGCTACTAGCACCACTTTCTTTCATAGCGAATGGAGTCTTAACTATTTCAGTAAACAAACCGGTTTTGGTTTCTGGTCGTCTGCTTGCTACCTTGTGTGAGCTATTGAAACGCGAACCGCGAACTTACGTTCACGGTTCGCGTTTCAACAACAAATAACAAGTAATTTCCCTGATCTTTCTTCACTTTCAAACTTGAGACTTCCGCAGTAATAATATACTAATGAGCGTATTACATAAATAAAGATGACACTTCATTTTATAAGCTAAGAAAAATAATAAACTGTAATCTTGAAAAAATGAGCAACAATCATGAGAACTTTTTATTTTTTCAAATTCATTTTTGTGCTAATTTTTAAATATCACCGATATTAAAAAGGCAATAGTACTTTAGCTTCCAATTAAAAATATTTCTTTAAATTACTTAATTACTTATATTTTAAATAACTTAGAAAAAAATCTAACAAATGGAATATAATTCAATTGCTTTTTTAATTACACTGCATTTTTAATATATATTACATGTTGAAGGACGATCCTTCCCCCCCCCCCCCCAATGTATTTATTATATTCAAATAGGAGATTGTAAATGCTACAGCTTCCAAACACACCTCAATGGAGAATGAAGTAAGGATAATCAAGGAAAATTACCACTTTTTGAGAATTCAAGATCATGAAATCTTGATTTCTCATGATTTTGAATCATACCCACAGCAAATGTAGTCAAGTAACTGATGAAATGTTTCTCCTGAAAATCATTTTAAACTTATATAACTGACTTAAGCAGTTACATTAACTGGCCACATTATTTAATGTTATAGAAGGATTTCACATTTTATCATGCAAAAAGTGCATTAATAATGCTGCATCTCTTTCCTCAACTTGAACATTAGTTATCCACATTTATTTTCAGTCACAAGCCTTGCTAACAGCTGAGTACGCTATGTGCCCTTATAAGTAAAGACAAGAGGGAAAAATACAACCTGGAGACAATTATAGCTGATGAACCCTACTTCAGAATCTTATATCGGTATTCTTGATGAACCATACTTTAGGATCTTTGGTATTCTTAACCAACAATTATATGTGTAAAAGGGATAAATATAATACAAAACTGCAGATTTATACTCATTCAAAAAGTACAGCACAGATAATCTTGATAAAAGATATTTATTCACAGACATTTTTACATAAATAGGTGATGTCTAATACATAGATATAACAAATTATTGATGGAGATTAAGATACATAAAAAAAAATTAAATTACCAACAAAGTCAACAAACAGATTTTTACAACATGGAAAAATTGTGCTTTATTATTATTGATAATGATAAAATACCAAAAAGACAGCATTTCCTAGTAAAAAATTACTCAGATGCATTTGGAAGTTAATACACAGCATCTCAGAAAAATATACAATAGCCAAGATTATTCATATATGGGCGATTCCAGAGCATAATACTTTGACTGTTGGTAAATCACATAGTTTTGGGAAAAAATACTAATGAGGTTGGTATTGAAATGTTGCTCAGTATGAAAGAGGATGTTATATATACAATAGCCAAATTGGATTAATTTAAGTATAAAGTTTGAATTTCAAAATCCTCCCCCCCCTTTTTTTTGTACTAAATTGGAACACAGGACCAGGATGAGATTGGCAAAAAGGTAAAAGAGTGATATACACAAGCAAAGTATTTGCAGAGGTGATTTTATTTGTATATAACATACATGTGAAAGATGTTTTAATAAGTTAACATCAGAACATGCTACATGATAAAAATATTACAGTTTATCTTTTCAGTAAGTATGCGAAAAAGAATATAAATCCCAGTTGAATTATTTACATTATATTTTCAGCTTGCAAAGTTTTAATGCATCATGAAGGGCATTTTACTTCGGTATACTCATTAACAAAACTTTGTGGAAATTTTCGCACATATTTCAAAATAAAATGAATATGCTGGAAATCTTGACAAAGGGAGGGGATACCGGTGTACTCTATCGGTGTCTTTCTCTGTGTCCATAAACAATACTTTTGAATCACCATTAGACAGATAAACTGCACTGCTTACAAACACAATGCATTCATAAGTTGCTAGGAGATGATATATTCCTTTAATTTTATTTTTTCTCTTTTTGTGCCTGATGTTTTTGCCAAAGAGGAAAAATGGCCCAGCAGACAAGTACTTTCGACGTTTTACATGTACAACTCTGACAACAATGAAATATGCTGCTGTAATATGTTTTAGAAAGGAAACTAACATGATTAAAATTTTTTAAAAATGTATACTTACCTAAGTACAAAAACATTTCAGGAATGGCTTCAAAATAACATACGGTTACAAATGATAAAGGCTGTGTCAAACACTGAGCAGAAAAGAAGAACCATATTTTCCTTAATTTTATTTTTTCCCATATATTCCCTTAATTTTATTTTTTCTCTTCTTGTGCCTGATGAAAATGCCAAGATCAATACATGTTCTTGAGAAGACTTGCACAAAAAATGAGTAACTGTTTTCGAATAAGGCATATTTACAAATGATAATGGCTGGCTCAAATACAATGCAGAAATAAAGAACTTGCTTCTGGAGTTCAAAGAATTAGATTCCGCTGAAGAAGGACTAACTTTGTTGAGGTGGTTCGCAAACTTTCTGGGGAACAGGAAAGAGCAGGAGCTTTAATTAGATATTGCAGAAACGTGTAAAGACGACATCAATACAAGTTCTTGAGAAGACTTGCATAAATAATGAGGTGCTGTTTTCAAATAAGGCATATTTACAAATGATAATGGCTGGCTCGAATACAATGCAGAAATAGAGAACTTGCTTCTGGAGTTCAAAAAGAGATATCCATGAAGGAAGACCAACTTTGTCCAGGATGTTTGCAAAGTTTCTGGGGAACAGGGAAGACCAGGAACCTCCATCAGATATTGCAGAAAGGCGTAAAGACGACATCAATACAAGTTCTTCAGAAGACTTCCACAAAAAATTAGGAAATGTTTCAAAACAAGATATATTTACAAATGATAATGGCTGGCTGGAACAAAATGCAAAAAGAGACAACTTGCTTCTGGAATTCAAAGCAGGAGAAAAAAAATGAAGGCAGACTATGTTGAGGATGTTTGAAAACTTAAGACCAAGAACTTCCATCAGATATTGCAGAAAGGCATAAAGACAAGATTAATACATGTTCTTGAGAAGACTTGCACAAAAAATGAATAACTGTTTTCAAATTAGGCATATTTACAAATGATAATGGCTGGCTCGAATACAATGCAGATATAGAACTTGCTTCTGGAGTTCAAAGAATTGGATACCAGTGAAGGCGGACTAATTTTGTTTCAGGAAAGACCAGGAGCTTTCATCAGAAATCGCAGAAAGGCGTAAATCAGTTTTGCAGGTGTTTTCCAAAAATGTTTCGGTTTATTCACAATCCTCATCCATTGCTGACATCTGCAATTAACAAAATTTAGAAATCAAATTAAATGAACACGACATGATTAGCATTCATGAAAAAATAAATCATTACTCAGTTAATGCAGCATAATTTTTAAATGAGTCTGAAGAGAGAAAAAATTACAGTGGAACAAATAAGGCATAAAAAGCAATTTTAACCTCTATTCATGACCAGAATCCCATATGCACAACGTAATTATTCCCCTCCTATCAGCTCAGCATCCTATCCAAGTACAGAACTTTGTGTAACGTGGTGAGCCCAGTGTTGCATATGCATAATTTGAAAATCGAACGATCATAATGAATTTTTTACAACTCTTAGTATCAAAAAATTCATAAAAATTGTTCGTTTGGGTCTGTGACTGTGCTTCATTCTCCCCAGATGCTGATCCTCAATGGATTACACATTATTCAGGGATCGAGCTGAAGTCTGATAAAAGTTGATCAAAAAGGCTCATTATCTTTAAAAATATGGGTTGGTAAATCTACGGAAGTTTTTTAATAAGGGCCAGTGTTTGCCCAGTTTACATTAGCTGTACAACTAGGTTGCTTAATCCACAGAAGTTTTTTTTACACTAAATAATGGACCAATGATTGAAGATTTTTGAATTACTTTGTAGTGAGTTCGATGAGTTAAATAGCATCATATTTACTTTAATGTTTGAAAAATGAATATAAAACTATTCTCATGTGCAGGTCCAGACTGGCCAGTGTGTCTGACTATCTGCAGACGGGTGGGCCCCCCACTCTCAGCGGGCCCCCAAACAGAAAAAATAAAATAAAATAAGTACTAGACTGATAGCACTTAATGAAGTTTGACACAGAAAAATTTTTGCCGCTGCATTTGAGCCCCAAAAGGCTTCTAAACACTTTATTTTATATGTAAATCTCAAAATGTTTTGAGGGAGGATTCCCGAATGAACAAGGGATTAATTAATATGAATGGTGCATATTAATTAATAGATCAATATTTTATGAATGCATTAATTATCAATCATATAATTAATTAATAATAACACCATACCTCCCCCATACCCCAAAAGTTAACACATCCGAATATTTATTGGTTATATAATAACCCAGGGTCCCCCCTTCTCTTGAGATGGGCAGGCACCTACCCTCCCAGTCCGGGCCTGCTCATGTGAACAAAAAGCTCAGTGCTATATCACATAATGACTTGGATTAGTATATATTACTGTACTCATGTTACAATACAATAATAAATTATGCATCCCTAAAAATAATTTTAATACTGATTTTAAAACTAGAGGCAAGCCAATTTATACACAAAAAAGGCAGGGTTTAAGTTGAGCTCAAAAATTTTTTAGCAGAAAAGCTAAAATAAGAAAAAAGCTTTAGCAAATGCTAAAAGGATAATTTGATTTTTCTCTTCGGAAGATGGTGTCTGATCTCCTTTTCCTCTTCTATTGTTTTTGCATTATAAATGTATAAATGTACAGGTTTTATATTTTAATTCAATGTGGTAATCAAAGATTGTCCCCAAACCGTTCTATAAGCATTCCATAAAGGAAGTTTTTACTTTTATACCTGTTTCTTTTTTATTTTTCAGTTCACAATTTTTTCTGAATACTTTCGCAAAAAAGCAAAAGCCCATTAGTTCATTTTAGCATTTTGACAAGTCTTTTCGCATTATGCGAAAAATGCAACTGTACCTTAAACTTTGAAAAGGGGCTAAAATTGCAAGTCACAAAACCATTAGCAGAAAAAGCTTCTGCAAGCAGAGTTTGGATAAACCAATTTTGCAGCTTCAAAATGACAAAATCCACATGTCTGCATCAGCTGTTTTTAGCTTTAATTTAAACATAAAATGTAGTTTGTAGATCTGATAAATCACTCACTATTTGCAGGGAAAAAAAAGAAAGGTTTTTGGAGACACATAACTGATAGCCGCGGATCTGTCCTTTAAAGAATAATCAACTAATTTTTGTTGCTTCACAGTAAAAAGTTGCTATCAGGAAGGGGGGAAAAAAATTAAATCAAAACAAAATTTTTAAATTTTTTTAATGAAAATTAAATTACTTTAAATACAGATTTTAATGAATATAATTTCATCAGAATTTTAAAATAACTTAATTTTTGCTTTGCTAAAATAACTTAATTTTGCTAAGCTTTTTCTGCTAATGGTTTTGTGACTTGCAATTTTAGCCCCTTTTCAAGGTGTAAGATACGGTCGCATTTTTCACATACTTTGTGTAAAGATTTATAGACAATTTGCTAATATCTAGTTGTCAATAGTGTTAATCTGTAAACTTAGTAAAAGCAACTAATCATAAATTATCTTTACGAATGTCAAAGTTAAATTTTTTAAAGAATACTTTACAGTAATGTTAATTACTTAAAATGAAAACAATAGTATTATGCACAGACATATATAGAGTTAAAAACAATGTTAAAGAATAATTGATGGATGTTGCTGAAAGAATTCTAAATATGTATTTATAGGTTGATGTTTTTTTTTTTTTTTTTTACCAAATTACTAAATACTTGAAACATGACTGCACACACAGGAAAAACAATAGGATAATTCCACAGTATTGTGAGCATTTATGCCAGACAATAACTGATCGTAACTGAACAAAAGATTGAGTTAAGTGAATGGTTTCTTTCAGTTTTTTAAACAGATTTTATATGCATAAACAGTTTGTTTTACATACATATAAAAACAAATCGTTCACCTAGCTAAATTTTAAATGTACCTCTGGTTAACCAAATTTATTCTGGGCAAATTTCAAAATACTGTGCAATCACTTATTATCGAATAAAATATGAAAATATAATGACAGAATAGCACCTTTACATATCACCTTCCGATAAAAAACAATTAATAATTCGTGATTAGATTTTAAATGATTTTTGAATGTGAAAAAGAGTAAGGTGCAACAGATAAAATACAATAATAAGGATACAATTAGTGAAAATGATATGACGTTTATGTATGTTAAATACAGCAAAATTATCAACATGCAAAAATTAAGAGATTTTTTTAATTTCAAAATTAAGTAATAAATCAACAGTAGATAAAGCAGTTTAATTTATAGCATGTGTCAAATGTGTGTCTAGCATGTGCAGAGTCAGAGCCCAGTTAAAGGGGGGGCTGAGGGGGCTGCAGCCCCGGGCCCAGTGAACAAGGGGGCCCTAGATAGGGCCAAGAAAACACAGTAAATAGAAAAAAGAAATGTAAATTTTATGTGAACCTAAAAATGGAGCGGTTTAATTATTTTAATGGAAGGTAAAAGTAAAGTTAGTGCGTCCTGATTGTAAATTTTACAATCAAACGGTGGCTTTTTACGATTGAAGGTATTGAGTATCTTTGTTAAACATATTCTCTGAAAAAAATTCAAAATCTATTGAGACAAAATTTTTGCCTGAATAAACAGACTATACGCAAAGAAAAAAGACATAGATTTTCATGAAAAACTAGACATACTAGAAACTGGAGTAAAGAAACACTAGCTTCAAACAGCATCAATCTTCTTTCACCTTCCATTGCATTGACAGACAATGCGCAACAGAGACGCCTAACATTTTAAATGCTACGAATAAAGTTAGCATTTATCTTCAAAAACCAGGTCTTGAATTTATTTACAGCTGTTAACTTGTTGAAAGGGTGGAATGCAAATATTGCATCCTTCAGAGATCAATTTGAGTTAAAAAAAAGATCTCGATTGCTATCTCCACATGTAGCGACTTAACCTAAGGATCAGGGAAAAAGACTGAGAAGAAAAAAATTTACCAATGGTACTCTCGAATACAAAACAACTAGCCATATAACTTTTCAAGGATTTGCAAAACTTAAAGTTGAAACTTTATTCGTGATAGTCGATAGATTAAATTCAGAAAGTATAAACGAATTAATGCTTATAACTCAGTATGCATCATTTTCAATTTCATTACTAAATTAGGTCTCGAACAAATAAATGAAGACTCAGTCAATAATTTTCTTGAATTTTATGAAGGAGAAGTAGATTTTGAGGCCACAAAATCTGAAGTCATCCAATTTTCATAATATTTGCTAAGCTGTAGCTTAGAAAAAAAAA
This sequence comes from Cheiracanthium punctorium, assembly GCA_038373885.1. Lineage (NCBI taxonomy): Eukaryota > Metazoa > Arthropoda > Arachnida > Araneae > Cheiracanthiidae > Cheiracanthium > Cheiracanthium punctorium. The sequence continues at coordinate 43,661 of JAWZYV010015278.1, forward strand.
TCACCGGCAGAGCCTGATTACGACCAACAGGGGCCCCGAGCTATAAAATTTGTTTTATTTTTCATAAAATTTTGATATAAAAAAGAATATTTCAGAACAACATTTGATATTGAGGGCAATGGGCAAAGTCCCGATTTGCCCATGTGATAATACGGCTCTGATCACCGATACATATTTATGATCATATGTTTAAAAACGAGTTAAAAGAAATTTTTCCAAATATGTTTATTGCATTACGTATTTATTTAACTCTGCTCTTTCGGCTTTGCAATTTGATATCGGTAAACTCCAAATTAGAGAGAATTCTATCCCTTTGAAGAACAAAAATGCAACAGAATAAGCTGCAATGTTTGGCTTTGCTATGCTCAGAGCACGATTTAACAAGCAACCTGGATTTTTAAAGATGTAATTGAAACTTTCAGCTCGGCAAAGGCTAGGAAGGAGCCAATTTAATTTTTTTTTAATCTGTAAAATATATTCATTAAAGTTTTTGATGCAGTATCTTTTCCTTTGGTTGGTGTGTTAGATTCTTTTATTGTTAATATTTTTTTAATTAATTTTTTGCAAACAGTTTCAGAGTTCATTTAAATGGTAATGAGAATCTTACTCTAATATGATCATTATAGCATTTTATCTAACGACGAACATTCATATTAAAGAAAAAGAAAAATGTGCATGCGTGGGGGGGGGGCTCCGCTACTATCACAGCCCTGGGCCCTTAAATGGGTAAACTGGGCTCTGTGCAGAGTACTCTTCAATACTACCAATTCCGAAATAAAAATGACAAAGGCATGTTAAATAACGATTATAAATAATGAATCAATAATAATGTTGAAGATTAAAATCAATAAAGTTAGGCACTGACAGCTGCTTACCTTCCTGACAGAATTCTAAATATGTATTTATAGTTTTTTTTTTTTTTTTTTTTACAAATTACTAAACACTTGAAACATGACCGCCCACGCAGGAAAAACAATAGGATAATTCCACAGTATTGTGAGCATTTATTCCAGACAATAACTGATCGTAACTAAACAAAAGATTGAGTTATGTGAATGGTTTCTTTCAATTTTTTTAACAGATTTTATATGCATAAACAGATTGTTTTATATACAGGGAAGAGATTCGCGAAAAAGCAAAAAGACTGAAATCAAACGAGAGCAAAAAAGTTCTACATAAGATAATTGTTTTTAATACATGTGGAAAAAATATTTAAGAAGTAAAACATCAGTACATGCTACAGGATAAAAATATTGCACAGTTAATTAATAACTACTATCATAAATCCACAAAAAAACAGAATGTTCAGAGAAAAAGACAAAAAGTGAATTTCTCTCAATTCACAGAAAGCTGAAGAATCTCATCCCTGTATATACATATAAAAACAAATTGTTCACCTAGATAAATTTTAAGTGTACCTCTGGTTAACCAAATATATTCTGGACAAATTTCATTATACCGTGTAATCACTTAATTATCAAATAAAATATGAAAGTATAGTGACAGAATAGCACCTTTACATATCACCTTTCGATAAAAAATAATTAATAATTCATGATTAGATTTTAAATGATTTTTGAATGTGAAAAAGAGTAAGGTGCAACAGATAAAATACAACATTAAGGATACAATTAGTGAAAATGATATGACGTTTATGTACGTTAAATCCAGCAAAATTATCAACATGCAAAAATTAAGAGATTTTTTTAATTTCAAAATTAAGTAACAAATCAACAGTACATAAAGCAGTTTAATTTCTAGCATGTGTCAAATGTGTGTCTAGCATGTGCAATGTGCAGAGTACTCTTCAATACTACCAATTCCGAAATAAAAATGACAAATGCATGTTAAATAACGATTATAAATAATTAATCAATAATAATGTGTAAGATTAAAATCAATAAAGTTAACTTACCTTTCTTCGTTTTTTGGAAATCGGTAAAATCGCTTCCCACCACTTTTGGCGTTATTGGAACACTTTGGAAATGCACAATATGGCATTTTCAGAAGCAAACTGACTTTCTACTTGATTAGAAAATAGAAGTTACTATAACTAAATTATAACAATGAAATATAACACAATCAAAACCTCATTGGAATAGAAATCATACAAAAAATCCCGGGAAATAATTATATAAACCGCACTCCACAATAACAATTACACCATGTGATTTGATGTGCAACTGTGCAAGCATGGTTCTTCGATCAGAGCGCATGCGCGAGAAGGCTCCCAGGACATTAGTTCATGTGCCGGATGCCTAGGTGGAGTTAGCTATCGAGGCGCAAAAACGCCCATTGGAGTGACTACGCTTCAGAATTAGATACGCTTTGGTTCGCGCGCTGTTTTACACATTTTGATTTTCCCAGGTTGGCAAGTCTGAATCACTAAATTTCATACCACATGCTCTGCTACATGTCCCCTCAGGGGGAAGACCTTCTTTAGGTTTTCACGGGTGTCGCAATCCCGGGGCCCCAGCGATCCTTCACTCCTCTTTTGTTTACCCTCCTCTCTACTTTGCTTTCTCCTTCGCTTTCTCCCTCAGTGTAGTTTCCTCCTCGGAGGTGAGGGCTCCCCTTTAGAAGCTTACAGGTCAAAATACAATAAAGCTAGACTAAAACGCATCCTTCCACAACGACCCATTGATGACGCAATATTAAACTTGGATCCTTCTGAATCCGACATCTCTGACAATATTATGGATGATGACAACATACCCAGTACCCCACTTAAACCAACGGGGATTCAGAGCAAGATGGCCATCATTCCTAACATCACTTGATGATGGCTCTGCTGCTTTCATGGAACTGCCACGGTTTTTCAAATAAAGTTTATGACCTTAAAACTCTCATTTATGATCATAATCCCGCTTGTTTGGCCCTTCAGGAAACGTATCTCAAAACTAATAAACAAACAAGCATTCACAACTACAACATCCTGAGAAAAGACTATGAGCTTGGGGAAAGGGCTTCCGGTGGTGTTGCCCTTCTAATAAATAATCAATATCCCCATCATATACTTAATCTTGTTACAAATATGCAGGCTGTCGCCATTAGAATCCACCTCAAATACCTTACTACCATCTGCAATATTTACCTTCCACCAAACGAAACAATTACCCAAACCCAGCTCAATAACTTGGTCCAGCAACTTCCTCCCCCTTTCATAATCCTAGGGGACATGAATGCCCATAGTCCTTTGTGGGGAAGTAAAGATACTAACAATAGAGGACAACAGATTGAACAATTAATAACAGATTCTTCCTTATGCATTATGAATAATGGCGACAACACTTACTTCCACTATCCAACTAAATCCTTCCATGCCATAGATATTGCAATATGCTCTCCCTCCATTCTGCCGCTATACAACTTCTCTGTTTCTGGTGACCTACACAATAGTGATCATTTTCCGATAATACTTTCACCTACATATCAAATTCCTAGCTGTAACTTGTTCATCTCCCGCTACATACATGATAAAGCAGATTGGGAAACCTTCTCTAAGCTGTCTGCCATATCACCTGAAGACATTGAAGGCACTATTGACGAAGCTGTGGAAAAAATTACTCATATCATTATAAAAGCTGCTGATGCAGCAATTCCAAAGTGTAGCAACTCTCTACGAAAAAACAAAAAACCGTGGTGGAATGAAACCTGCACTAAAGCAAAAAAGCAGCAGAAGAAAGCCTGGAGCATTTTCCGGCGGTACCCTACCACCGAAAACCTCCTTATTTTTAAGAAAGCAAAAGCCTATGCGAGGAAAATAAGGCGGCAGAGTCAAAGACAATCCTGGATGCAATATGTCTCCAGCATAACAACCTCAACTTCTAGTAAGGAGCTATGGATGAAAACTAAAAGAGCCATGGGAATCTATAATAACTCTCCAATATCCTGTCTGTCCATTAATAACAATATAATATCTGATACAAAAGAAATAGCAAATATTATCGGTCATACTCTGGCCTCTATCTCTTGCAGTACCTCCTTCTCAAACCCCTTTCTTTCATATAAGCAAAGATGTGAACGGCAAAAAATAAATTTCAAAACCTCCTCACACCTCTCCTACAATAGCGAATTTAACTTCAATGAAATCACCAAATACTTAAGAGAATCATCAAACACCTCTCCTGGTCCTGATGGTATAACTTATGAAATGCTGAAACACTTATCCCATGACTCCCTACTTCACCTCTTACAATTATACAATAGAATCTGGAACGAACAAACCTTTCCCTCTGCCTGGAGCAATGCAATAGTTATTCCCTTCCCAAAACCTGGGAAAGATACCTCTAACCCTAGTAACTACCGTCCCATAGCCCTTACTAGTTGTCTGTGTAAATTAATAGAAAAAATGGTTAATACCCGCCTTGTTTACATTCTGGAAACTGGGGACCATATACATCCCTTTCAGAGTGGCTTCCGCAAAGGCAGGTCCACCATTGACAATATTTTAAACTTAGAGACACAAATTCGTAATGCCTTCCTTAGGAAGAATCACTTAGTATCAGTGTTCTTCGACATCGAAAAGGCATATGATCGAACGTGGAGATACGGTATCCTTCAAGACATCTATAATATAGGCCTTCGAGGCAACCTACCAATTCTCATAAAAAACTTTTTATCACTAAGAAACTTCCGTGTCCGGGTGAACAACACTCTGTCTGATAACTTCACACAAGAAGAGGGTGTTCCACAGGGCTCCGTCCTTAGCGTCACCCTCTTCTCTATAAAAATCAATAATATTCTTAACCAATTGCCTCCAACCGTCAATGGCAGCCTATATGTAGATGATCTTCAAATCTCCTGCCAGGGTAAAGATATGCGCCTCATCGAACGGCAGCTTCAAAATTCGATTAACCGTATCCTAAAATGGTGTAACACAAATGGCTTTACCATTTCTGCTGAAAAAACAATCTGTACCCATTTTTGCCGGAAACGTGGGATACATCCGGATCCAGAACTTCACCTGGGTCACAGCAATATTGTTCTCAAGGATTCTGCTAAATTTTTAGGAATAACTCTTGACAGAAAACTTACTTTTGCCAAACATGTTTCTGACATCCGCAGTAAATGCGAGAAAAAACTTAACTTGTTAAAGGTTTTAACTAACACCTCTTGGGGAGCAGACCGCAACGCTCTCCTGCGTATCTACCGTGCCGTCATCCGCTCCAAAATGGACTACGCATGCGGTATTTATGGATCGGCTTCTAGATCAGTATTAAAAAAACTTGACACGGTGCATCATACTGCACTACGCATTTGCTCTGGTGCTTTTAGAACTTCACCTTTACATAGTCTTTACGTCACTTGCCACGAGCCATCTCTCACCCTCACCCGTCATCAGCTATCATTAAATACTTATTTCCGTATTCTTTCTCATCCCTCACACCCATTAAAGAACTCTTTCATAGACACTCATCTAGACCGCTTTTATGCGAATCGTCCCATATGTACTCCTCCCTTTGGGCTAAGGATTCGTAGGAGTCTTGTCGGTACCCAACTGGAGGATGTAAATGTCTCTGCATGCTCTTTTCATGATATCCCACCATGGAACATATTGCAGATATCTTACCTACAACCTTTCAAGGGCTTTGCAAAACAGGATACAGATCCTAAAATCTACCAACAGTTGTTCTCTGACCACAACAACAAATATGAACAATATGAAAAACTATACACTGATGGATCCAAAAGTGGAAATCACGTCGGTTTTGCCTTCGTGGCTCATAATCATACCTGTAGCTATACTCTACCTCATTTTTGCTCCATCTTCACTGCCGAATTACTTGCCATGTATGAAAGCCTCCTGTATATCTCCAGAATGAACACAAAGAAATTTATCATATACTCAGACTCTCTTAGTGTCCTTGAAAATCTGAAATCCGGCTCATTAACACATTCCTATATCATCAGGGTTTTACAGAAGCATGAACAACTTATAAACCGTGGGTACAACATCCTCCTCTGTTGGGTACCGAGCCATACGGGGATCGCTGGGAACGAGAAGGCAGACACACTTGCCAGACATGCAACCCGCCCATACATCGGGAATCTACCCTATAGCGACATAAAGTCTTGCATCTGTCGCATAGTAAAAGGCATCTGGACGGATAATTGGGGCAATCAAACCGGAAACAAACTTCATTCTATTCACCCAGCTCTCGCATATTGGTCACCGCACCCCTATCGAAGACTAGATGTCATTTTGACACGTCTCTGCATAGGCCACACCAGGCTTACCCATAAGCACTTACTCCTGGGTGAACCAGCTCCGGAGTGCCCCCATTGTCATACTTATCTCACCATTCGTCATCTTTTAACCTCATGCACTGCTTTTAATGATTTTTACAAAAAACTTTTTAACTGCTCTTATCCCAAACTTGACGACATATTGGGTGAAACCCCACACCGTAACTTGTTTGCCTTTCTCCGACGCACAAACATTTTTCATTCTGTATGAAATGTACACTTTTGTCTGACTGGTATCTGGATGGGAGCCCCCATCGAGATGCCCCTGACTTATTTTTACCCACTTTTTACCTTTCTACATTTGCTTCTATCGTTTTAGAACTCATGGTTTTTAGCTTTACCTGTTTTATGCAACACCTTTTTACTTGAAAACCCTAGTCTACAAATATATACACATAGTCTGGCGCAGTATGTCCTTTCTGGACCTTGTGCCATTAAACACCAACCAACCAACCAACCAACCATCTGCTACATGTAACAACTCTTCATCTACACCATCATCATCCAAGAAATCATACCAGAAAATAATTAAGTTTGTATGCCATATGGATCCATCTGATTTTTGATTTCACTTCTGTCAGGAGAAACATTTACAATGCTGAATGCAGGAAAAAGATTTTTTGGCAAACGATAATTGCGGATTTCGTTAAGGTTATTTAAATACAACTTGTGCAGGGACCATAGGAATAAAACAATCAATACGGGAAAACGATGAATGCGGGAACGATCGATCAGGGTTCCACTTTAATACATTAGAAAAAATAACTAACGGTATACATATATGAGAGTTTCTTTAGATCAACATTAGCATTATATATGAAAATTAACTTATGGCAGGGGCTTAGCCAGAAATTTTTCATGGGGGGGTGGGTTACGACTACAACAACTCATATATTTGTATACGTGTGTGTGATAATGTAGTGAAGAATATACATTTTGTATGGCAAAAAATTCCTCATGGGGTGGGGGTGGGGGTATGACCCCCTAGGCTATGCCCCTGACTTACGGTGAAGTAAAAAAACAACTAAACTGCAAAAATCTAGTTTATACATTTACCCAAAATAAGTCAGGAAGCAGATCAGCACTGTGATGTGCAGTGCATTAGATAAACTATACAAAGTCAAAATGTTGCAGACGACTTACAACCAACATTGTCATCTATATTACATTGCATCTGCAAAATTAAAAATATTATGCATTCAATCGAAATGCATGATTCATGCACGGTTAATATAGTGTATCTCAAATATTATAACAAACAAAAGTTCCAGAGCAGTCTACAATCGTGTAAAAATTAATTTTAGATAACTAGCATATCATATAATAGCATATCACAAAAATTTTACAAAGCAGCAGCAAATTTATCCAGTGTCAAAAATTTGATAGGGAAATTATGCATTCACCCAACCAAATAAGTGAAGAAAAATTTTCACAGAGCAGTTTAATACAGTGACATTAATACCCAAGTAAAACAAATCAATAGTTTACACATGTTAGAGTTGATTTTAGATCTACTAAGATGTCTTAAATACAAAAATTTTTTAATGAATCACACATTTACCCACAGGCTTCAATCAAAAGCAAATTTTTACTTCCTTTTGTAATTGAAAGTGCACTTCTTTCGAAATGCTTTTTACTATCAAAATGGAACATATATGCAAAACTTATGTAGTTTTTTAGAAAAAGATCAGATGCATTATTTCAAATCAAATGCTAGGTTGTTGAGCCTCAGGCAGCATATTGGAACATGAACTTATTTTACAAAATTGGTAATAATTGAAGAAAATTTCTAGTTTTTAATAAAACTTTAAAAAAATACCGAGGGCCAAAACTGAATCAAAAAGCCTGAAACTCAGGCCAAACCTGGTTACTGTCTGATTTTAGAATAATGCTGGAGAAGGGGCAGAAGGGAGAGAGAGAGGACATAGTTTTTTTCCTTTAGAAATTATGTCGTCTAAGCTACAATGTACATCAAGAAATAAACGAAGCATTTATTAAACTATATATAAATTACGTATAAATAGAAGAAAAATATTTTATGGGTTGTTTTTTAATAGCTAAAACAAATAATTATTCAATTCTTTCATTACCTTAATGCAAATGATTACTTACCAAATGTCGATTTAAATAAAGCAATCAATATATGATCTCAAATTGTCATTTATGTGTAAAAGAGGTAACTGTCAAATACATGTACAAACAAAACCCAAGGCTTATAACTGCACATACAATACATTAAATACTGTTCATTTTATTATATAAACCTTTTTTAACATTCACTTAGACATCATTCTTATAATGCAATATCATAAAATACAAGAATTTTTATTACTTCATTAGCTATAATTTCCCATGTTTAAATGTTTTTACCTGAAATATCAAGGACAATTTCAACTTTCATGAACATCTATAAAACACAGCTTTCCAGATACTCAAAAGAATTTTACAAATTCTTCTAATTTTAACTTTATTTCCAGTTCTTCACTCAACTCCTTTATGACTTGTAAAATACAAAACTCTCATTTTTTCTGGCTAATTTGGTTGAAACAAAACTTCCTTTTCATATGTCTTATCTCCTTGGTTTTAATAATAATTACAGAAAAAATTACAATTAAAAAGTAATAGAATGAAGTGATATTTTATTAATGTTTCAAAATTGATATATTATATGGAAAGAATCTAAAACACCCCATTCCAAAGTACTTTGGGTCAAAGTAAAAGATTAAATGAATTGAAAACTGCATTTTATACAATATAGAAATAGAATACAAAGAACTATGCTACTACATAAAGATCATGATTAATAGGTCTTAAAATAGGTTTTTTGACTTATTAATATAAGCACTGAATTCCAACTGAAAAAAAAAAAAAAATGATTAATAATTCTTCCAGATTGTCCTTAGTGATTGGTGCTGGCAGTTTTTATGCTATCATTATCAATGATATAAACATCATTTTTTCCAAGGATAAATTTGTATCACCACCAATGCTTGTGAGATTTTATTTCCAGTTCTTCACCCAAATCCTTTGACTTGTAAAATACAAAACTCTCATTCGTTCTGGCTAATTTGGTTGAAACAAAACTTCCTTTTGATGTGTCTTAATCTCCTTGGTTTTACTCAATAGTGACCCTTTCTTTCAGGTAAATAACTTTCACCTATAAAGTAAAGAAAAAAAAAAAAGATTCTTTCAATAAGTCATAAAAATAGTGAAAATATTTCTTAAATCATTAACAGAGATGATAAAAAGAAAGGAAGAAACTATCATTAACATGAATTACGTTCAATGTTTCTTTAAAAAATATTGTAGCTATATTTTAAGGATGTTTGCGATTTCCGGTAAGATTTAAATCATGATATTAACCATCTAATTAAAAAAAATATCCTTTTTTAAATTAGGCAGAGTATGTAATGCTTTTAAAAGGATTTTTAATTATACCTGCCTATTTCTTTCTTTTTAACAACCCATGAATTCTCTTAGAAATACGCTAATAAAAGGTAACTTTCAAACCAAGGAAGACAAATTTAGCTTGCTCCCCTTTTAAAAATTAAGAGTTTTGTGTGGAAAATTATATAACCATCATCGTAAAACATAATTAAATATAAAGAGTGAAAATATACAAATAAAGAAAAAAAATTAACCTCATTATATTACATATGACTCAAAATCTTTACAGCATAAGTGCTGATTGCACATTTAGGATTTTGCTGATTTTTGCATTTAGAACCACATAGTTAAGAAAGTACTTATTTTACCCCAGATAAAAGAAATGCAGTATACATGATTAAAATGTTTCATTAAAAAAGAAATGGGGGTAAAACATCACACCATTCACACGGGTGAAAAAACTTGACTTATTACTTGATTTAGGGAAATGATAATTTCAGCTTCCTTTTGCCTATGTGTATGTAGCATGCAATTTTTTAAAATGAAGGGGAAATTGTTTAACGTTTAATTTGCTTTAGTTTTGGCCTTAACAAAACTGATTTGGTATGTTGCTTGAGACTGGTTTTCAAATGAAGTTGGGGAAAAAAACCTCTAACAAAGTTTTTAGAAATATAATTAATTTAAAAAGTGTAATTGTGGAATTATAAATAATTAGTAGTTTTAGGTTGTCACAGAGTTACATATGAATCAAAATCTTTACAGCATAAGTGCTGATTGCATTTCTTTTTATATTACATACACAATATGGTGCAGATGCAAAACTCACATCTTCCATTTTTAAATTATAGCTTTAATAAAATTATTATAAGTTTAGGACAATGTGGAAGTAGTTGTTAGGACAACAAATATATGAATAAATTTAATAAGTGCCAATATATAATGTTTGTTAATAATATAATCAGTTCCTTCCCTTAGAACTAGGTCAAATGGAGAGCGAGTTGTGAATCAATCTAGACCCTTCATATAATATAATTATTAATATTGAACAACTAATTCATTTATTTATTTTAAATTTGATTGGACGTACAATAAAATACGCCTTAAAATGAATGATACCACTTTGTAATTATCTTTTTACTTCCTTGTACGTAGTATAAGGAAGTAATGTGATCCCGAAAAATTTTGGGGGCCAAATTTCGACATAAAAACCGATTTTGACTACCTCTAAATTGAATTTTAAAATTTTTTTCGATGCATCTCATCGTAGGCTAGCATGCACGATCATATTAATGCGTCTGCAACTCATTTTGACCAGTGGCGAGTCTACTGTGGCCAGTTTTTCCATGCCGTCTGTACGTACGTACGTACGTACGTACGTATGTATGTAACTCGCATATCTCAAAAACTATTGGTCGTAGAATGTTGAGATTTGATATTTAGGATTGTTCTATGATCTAGTTGTGCACCTCCCCTTTTGGTGGCAATCGAATGGATAGTTTATGTACAGGACCGCCCAAAAGATTCGAAATACATTAAGCTCTATGGGCCGAAATTCATTAAACTCGCCTAACTCAAAAGCTATTAGGCGTAGAATGTCGAAACTTCATATTTTGGATAGTTGTAACATCTAGTTGTGCATCTCCCCTTTTGGTTCCATTCGACTCGATAGTTTATCTACAGGACTGCCCAAAACATTCGAAATACATTACACTCAATGGGCCGAAATTCATTAAACTCGCATATCTCAAAAACTGTTAGGCGTTGAATGTTGAAACTTTATATTTAGGATTGTTGTAACATCTAGTTGTGCACCTCCCCTTTTGGCTCCATTCGACTGAATAGTTTATCTACAGGACCGCCCAAAAGATTCGAAATACATTACGCTCTATGGGCCGAAATTCATCAAAGCGTTTTTTAGAGGTATTGGGCTATTTCAAACGACTCAGAAGTGATATATGCTGCAAAGAGTTAGAAAATGAATTTCTCCATTAAAAAAACTGTCTTTATCATTTATAGTTCTGCTACAGGAACACTCAAAAGATTTCCAATACATTACGGTCAATAGCAATTTTAGGGGCATTCATCCATTTCAAGCATAATACCGTCCTACCACATAAGTTAGGTAATGGTCCGACCACGGTCACGTGCCTCCCCCAAGAACTATGCCAAAAGTCGCCAAGCTTGGCGACTTTTGGTGTACGTGTGTGCATATTTAACTCTCAAATCTCAAAAACTATTATGAAATTTCATATATAAGAATGTTGTAACATCTAGTTGTGCATCTCGATTTTTGGTTCCAATCTACTGGAGAGTTTATTTACAGGACCACCGAAAAGAATTTCAGTACCTTAATGTCTATGGACATCTTCATTATAATACAACTGTAGACAGTCATTGTTTGGTACATACCCAAAATCTCGCCGTCTGTCCTCGACCTTGGCGAGTTTTGGCGAAATATCGCCAAATTTGGCGATAGTCAGTCATTTGGTCCATGCCCAAAGTATCGCCATTTGTCATCGTTCTTGGCGAGTTTTGGCGAAATATCGCCAAATTTGGCGATAATCTGTCATTGTTTGGTTTATGCTTAAAATCTCGCCAAATGTCGTCGACATTGACGAGTTTCGCCGAAATATCGCCAAATTTGGCGCCAAAAATTATTTCCTATTTTGTATAACTCTAAAACTTTAACCCGTAGATTTTTTAACTTTGTATTTAGAACTATTGTAATATCTAACTGTTTTCAATATCTTTTTTGACAGCAATCGACTGAGAATTTATTTACATGGTGAGCCAAATGACTTTAAATACATTGAGGTGTATAGATGCATTCAATTCATTGAAAGTCTGGGGTCAATGACTACTTGGCTATCCCCAAAATCTCGCTGACTATCTCAAGTTTGTCGGCTTTTGGTGAAATATCACCAAATAAAGTGTTAGAAGGAAATCTTTCAAATTGAACTCAGCTTGGCGATATCGAAATATTTGGCTAGAAATCGCTAAACCTTACTATTATTGATATTTTATCTCTTTCAAACAAATAAATTTAGAGGAAGTGCGTCGAAAATATTTTTGATCTAATGGACGTGCAAGGAAGTCATGTGTTGGACACATCAGATTTTTTCAGATAAGATTTAGATTAAAATTTGTAAATACTTTTTTTGAATGGCTAACATTTTAAATTGTTCCTTTTCTGTTAAATTGTAGGAACCATTTTAACATACAGCAACAAGTATTCAAAGGGAGGGTCCAAGGGGTCCGGACCCCCTCTGAAATTTTGATTTTTATTAACAAAATGATAATGAAGTATCTTTGTGAGAGCTTTTTGCCTTTTTCACTGAGCCGAAGCCCTCCTTTGGAGACTGTAGAACATCTGACGAAGAGGACCCTCTGCCTAAATCCTCAACGTCGGGAGACTGTAAAACATTTTTCGAAGGGGGCCCTCTGCCTAAACCCCCAATGCGCTCCTTTTTAGACTGCGCGACGAGCGATGCAGTATCATTTTTAGACAACAGTCTTACTGCGGAGGAAAGCAGAAGTAATCTACTCCTGCCAGAATCTCAATGTGAGACTGTCGTCTTAGTTGATGACTTGGCATCTTCGCAAGTGGAACAAATTGAAGTACCTAATTTTTATTATTATTATCATTTAGCTGTTGAAAAAGTAATTCATTTTATTGTATTTTAAGCAGGAGGGGGGATTTCTTGAAAAATATTACCAGCCAACTACATTATTTTATAAGCTACTTGCTGCCTCTGGGGATCAGTTGGTTTGCCATCTTAATAAATCTTGTGCAGAGAGAATCCTGTTTCTCACTGGCTTCCTTGGCACTGAAATCTTGGAATTTGGATTGGAATTTAAAATTAAGTCTGAAATGGAATTTAAAATTAAGATGGTTACAAACAGGAGCAGCCCTAGGATAAATAGCACCCCCTGCTAACGTAAAAAAGATGCCCCCTTTTTATGCTCTTCTTAGTTTTTGAGTTCGAAATGACGCCCCTACAAAGCTGATGCCCAGATGGGATACTTACCGTGTCGGGCTGTCCAGGGTTGTAAAAAAACCTTTTTTTTGGGGGGGGGGTAAAAAAGCCCAACCCGGGTGGGTTTTATTGGGCAAAATTAAAATTTTTGGTACTTGTACACAAAAATTTGCACCTATAAAAATGCAAACTTCAAACCATAGACAAACATCCACAAACAGTTATGGAGGTGAAGCAGCACATCTGTACTGCATGTGAGACAATCCCAAGTGACATGTTAGAACGGATGTCTGGAAATTTGTGCCTCGGACTGCGCCACAATGTTGCAGCAACTGGGGGTTACATTGAAAATGTCACTGTTTAGTCTTTTGCAACAGTCCTTGCAAAATTTTCATACTGGTTTTTATTTTTTCATAGTTTTCAGCATCACATGTGGATGAAAATGTTAACTAAATTTGAAATTTGGTGGGATAAAATTCCCTGATTTCCTAAGCATAAGGCCACAAACGATACATATCACATTCTGTCTTTTTTTATTGATTTTCAAAATCCATCAGTCATTTTTGGGACACCCGTTATATAAATAAAAGAGCAAATGGGTTTTCTTGGTAATTTACTTTATCTGACAACAAAGTAATACTGTATTTATGCTAAACTATAATAATTATTTTCAGGAAGATTCCTTTTGTGAAAGTTTGCCTGAGCAGTTAGAGGTCCCTCTGCAAAACAAAAGGAAAAGTGATGTCTTACATGAGGTAACAAATTACTTTAAAAGCTTGGACCTTCTAAAAAAGAATACATTAAAATTGCTTACACATCCCCCCCCCCCTTTCTCTAATATAATAACTGTAATTGAATTTATATATTTCTGTGCTAACTGACTTCAGTTACTATAAGTTTGTATAAAATTATCTTTTCAAATAAATCTAATGCAGTAAAGCTGTCACTAATGACAAGAGGGAAAATAAAAAATTTTTGTTATGCTGCAGTGTGGTTTTTTTGGCGGTTGCATGTACACATCTGTCATCTACATTCAAAATTTAATTACACCACTCAATAGCTAAAGGATAAAAGAATTTGTTACATTAAGTGTGGACTGTGACTTATTGCCTGCAGTGGAAGGAGAAGCACTGCTGTTGAGATTGTTTTTGCTGTTCCCTTTTATTTTCTTTTAGTATAAATTTTGGCTCTGAGAAGCTAGACATTTAATGTAATAATTACAATTTAATTTTTGCTACAGAATTCAATCTCATAACTAAACAAAAGGTGGAAATAAAATCATATGCTCTATTGCATCTATAAAGTTTAGTGAAAAACTTGCAAATTTATTTAGATTTTAATCAATGTCTTTTTTGTTCTAAGTAATGTCCTACTAATTTTTTTTACTGTTCCGGTTTAATTCTACGTGTTTTCGCTTTTATTTTATAGACTTAAAAATTAATATGATTGAGAAATCAAGACAGTGTTTTTAAATATATATATTTTGTCAACAAAAGAAAAATGTTGAAATAGCACTGTATTTATGTTTAACATTTATTATTATTATTATCCTTTTTTTTTTTTTTTACTTTCAGGAAGACTACCTTAATGATATCCCAAAAAAAAAACACTCTAGTACCTCCTCAGACCAAAGGGAAGAAACCCCGAACAACCGATGCCCTGACTGAGGTAACTAACTACCTCAACCCAGGTAGCACAGCAATATTGGCCAATATCGTAAAAAGCAATATCAACCAATATATCGGCCAATATCAACCAAAGTCGGATCGGCCAATATCGTATGGCATACCTTTTTTCCAATATCGGCCGATATTGGTAAAAACTTTATTCAGTACTATAAAATAGCAAACTTTTCTCACTAATATAGGGAGATATTATTTACGTGTATAATATCGTGGTAATCAATATCTCTCTATATTGGGGGAAAGGATTTGCCATTTTATATTGATCAGTTCGGTTTTGAATAGCTAATTTATTATACGCAGGCTTTTTAAATTTTAACATATAAAAATAGTTATTTAAAATGTAATTTTTATTCTCTAATTTTTCTTCTCCTACCTATATGAAGACTTACATGCCGAGAACTCTCTCTAGAACATTTTAAAAAAAGATAGTACTTGAAAATTTTACATTAATGAATTTATTCTAAAGTACATTTTCTATTTAATTTCATATTATTTGGAGAAAAATTCCCTTCTTTCATGCTACAGGGATTAACCATTTTGATAAAGCCTTATTTTTATAGACTCTTATGTTAACTATTACACCCAGATACAGGTGTAATAGATAAAACACTTCCATCATCGATTTTAAAATTAGAAAATATTTTAAACACAACATTTCTGTTTCAAAATTATTTTTTTTATATGCATATTATAAATAAAATGCTTTAATACTCAATAAAAAATGTTTTATATTTCCTTGAATTATTGAATTTCTAGCAATATAGCACAACGCTTGTACTTGAATAAGTGAACAAAAGAGGAATTATATATAAATATACTTACGTCATTAATTGCATCTTTTCCATAGAAATTAAATTTATAAATGTCACTAAAGCTTCATTTGTACATATTTAAATCTCTTCATCATTTGTATATGTTTAACTACAATAATTCAAATTTAAACTGGATTTTATGAGTCATAATTTATCAATCATTTTTTAATTTCTTTGGTACTTGCTTATTCAGGGTGTCTACCACATAAAGTAAGCTTGATTTCTTGACGGTAACAAATACAAAACCCTAATATCAAAACTACATCGTGCCAGGGATGCAGAATATGTCTGATCTGGCAATCTAGGATCGGGGGAAATTTTGCCGAAAAATATACA
>JAWZYV010015279.1:0-61035 GCA_038373885.1 Cheiracanthium punctorium
TATATAACTTTACTAGCTTTCGTTTGTATTGTAGTAGTACAAAAAATGGAATTAACATACTGGCAGAAATATAGAAAGCAAAGCTATAACTCTTGTGTATTGTTCAAAGATTACAGGTTAGAGAGTAACAAATTACTGAGACAAACTGTCAATAGAGAAAGTATTTTACATTCAAAATTAGCGTTTTCTGTCAGTGGATGAGCTTCCTACATCAAGAAGTCATTTGAAGTTGCAAAAGAAGATGCTAGTAATGAATATTAAACTGAAAAGAGAATATCTGGAAAATTCTTATAATAGCAAGTAGCCGATATTTAACACTGCAATGTCTGATTGAATTATATTTCAATGATTTTACTTGATGCGCGAAAAACTTTATCAAAGTTTATGTCATACCTCAAAAATAATTCAAATTTGTAGAAAATTAAAACCCTGAAATTTTAATTTACTAACCGCCAACTATTTAACAAAATTTCATTTCATTCCCTTTTGTCTGACAACTGACGCCTTAAAATGACGCCCTCCCCATCTCTCCCTGCCCTCCTAAAAAAGAAAAGAAAAAAAAATAAAATACAAATTTTGCAAACCCTTTCAATTTAGTCAAATCTTTTAAAAATTTCGATGATGCTTTGTAACCCATCATATGGCCTGATTTCATTCTGTTCTCTTAATCCGTTTTTATTGATGCCAGAACAAACTTTTAAAGCGATTTTTACAAAATCTCAAAGTTTATGAATTATTAAAACAATTTTGGTATCTATTGTTTAAAACAATTTTGGTAATCTATTGTTTCAATTAACTTACCATTCAACATAATTCCAAATTTCAGTCTATTCCATAGAGCCATTTTTTAACAATGGGCGAACATACATTTACACACAGTTTTCAAACTTTTTTAAATCTCAAAACTTTTAAACGAATTAGAAATATTTTAGCAACTGCATTCAAATTAAGCTGCCACTTTTGGTGTTGCTGTAAATTTCATTTCATTCGCTCCAGTTGCATGGGCGTAGCCAGCGGGCAGCATGCCCTGGCAGGGGGGGCAGCTGCCCACGGGGGGACATGGGGGGCAGCTGCCCACCTATAATGAGCTAGTCATAGGGTCTGATTATGATAACCCGGGGGAGGAGCAGTTGGACATTGGTTAAATAATTTAACTACATTGGCTATCGAACATGAATTAGTTGAAAAATTGATTTGAGAAAGTCAGGAATTTTGCGGAATTAAAAGTCAGAAAAAAACCTCTTTATTTTACTCTCTTTCTTATGGTTTTTAGCTTAATGTGCGGTTTTTAATAAATATGGTTTTTCTTACGCTGTGTTATGTTTTAAAGAGCTATTCCAGTTTTATAGGCATGAAAACAGTATCTGTGAACAATTTATTTCTTTTAATAGTAATTTTACTGTGGGGGGCGGCATTTTATATTTTTTGTCCTGGGCGGCAAAACTGTTAGGGCCGGCCCTGTTCAATAGTTGCGCGTCTGTACGACCAAACGCATCACAGCAGCCGTATTTCACCTCTGCCGTTTATGGAACGTTGTTCACCACATTTGCCATGTCGCCAATTTTGGATAATGCCATTTTTGCCTGTCACAGTATGCTTTTACCACGGCGGTACGCGACCAGTTTAGAAATCTACCCGTTTCAGAAATGCGTCCGTCTTTGGCCCGAGATCCAATGATCACGCTCTTTTAGACGTCGGATAAACCGCTCCGTTCTTGCATTACTCCAAAGATTGCAATGTTTTCCAATTCCTTCCGACCAGTGGCTGAGCGCGCTTGCACTCTCAACTGGGAGACGGAAGATGCTTGGTTCAAAACCAGGTCGCGTCTGCCGACCTAACGGTTCGGAGTTTTCTGTGATTTTCTCCGAAACTTCGCGTAAATACGGGTTAGGATGCCTTAGGAAGTCCCCCACAGAATGCAATTCCCCCCTCCTCGGCCTAGATCCCTCGCTCAGATAATTGGCCGTAACACCACATTTGCATCCCTCGTACCAACACCACACTAAAGATAATGCCTTCAGACTGCATTCTGACGTCACAGAGGTCGGCAATTGCACACAAAGGTTAACTAGGCTAATTGTCGACAGCGCATCCTCTGAACTTTCTGTGACATGAAACAGTGGCGGAGGCGGAGGGGCATGTGTTCTCCGGCGCAGGATCCGAAGGTCGCCATTGCATTTTGGCAAATAGGAGGGGGCGCAAACTCATCAGTTGCTAAAGTTCCTAGCTACACCTCTGACATTCGAACGCAGTCCGAAGGCATTATCTCTAGTGTGGTCTTGCTCAAACACCCTTTGAGGTGACCAGAGATTTGAACAAAGAATTGGGGACAAATTAGGGTCGTGTTCCCAATACGACTACCATAATACAACGCCTGTGAACCTAGCCGTTCGGAGTTTTCCATGGTTTTCTCCGAAACCTCGCATTACTACGCTTCTCGCGTAAATACCGGCTAGGATCCCTTAGAAAGTCCCGCACGGAGGGCATTCCCTCTATAGGCCTAGGACCCTAGTGCAGTCAATCGGCCTTAATCCACAAACAAACCATAATACATAAAGTGACCATACTTTTAAACGTAAAATAGAAGACACATCCCCAAATATGAAACAAAATTAGGACATTTTATATAATCTAAGGTGACCAGATTTTTGAACATAGAATAGAATCGGGGACATGTCCCCGATTTCGAAACAAAACTGGGGACATTTATAATTAGTGAAATAATTAACAGTAATTTAATTGAAAAACAATGCACGGAATGTAATTAAAAATTATCCCCAATTCCTGTTTTACATTTTGGGGACAATTTGAAAAGCGTCCTCAAATTGGGCACTGTCCCGGGGTACGTTTGGTCATCCGGGTCACCTTAGAACAAATCGCAAGTCCCTATTTTCCGGGGACAGTCCGCAATTTCAGGACGTTTTTCAAATTGTCCCCAAAATGTAAAACAGGAATTGTGGGCGGTTTTTAATTACTGCATTGTTTTCTTATTAAATTATGAAAATATGTTTCCTTCAGTTTATGATTCATAATAAATAATGCTTCAACTGAATATGAAGTTTATTTGAAAAGTTCATGGAATTTATAATTTTCAAACATGGACACGTCCTCAATGTTTGTTTCAGAATTGGGCACACCAAGCTGATTTGTCCAAAAAATTTTTTAACGGTCAATAACGGTATTAAATTCAAGTTGTTGGGTGATTGTGATTCAAAATAAATACTTTAGTATCTCACCAAGGTGACCAAACGTCCCCAATTTCAGAACTTTTTTTTTTCAATTTGCCCTCAAAATGTAACACAATTGGAGAAAAAATTTTAATTAAAAGATATTTCTACAAATAGAAAAAAATTCATGTTTCCTTCGATTTATGAATGTTAATACTGCTTTTGTTAAAGGAATAGAAGCCTATTTGAGAAAAGCACTGAATTTATAAACTGTCCCCAATTTTTGTTTCATAATTATAATCTGTTCACAGAGTCGAGAGAACGAAACTAAACAATTACATGTGCATACTGGCGAAGAGTAAACACCTGGCATTTTGCCAAAGCGCCAAGCACAGTGTGAATTTCTGCTTTCTTTCATTTACGCTGTTCGGAATTAAAAAAGGTTAAATTCGCCAAACTAGGGATTGGTGCCAAAAAATGTAATTCTTTGGTAACCCGTTTGTTTACTTTTGTTCTCTCGTTTCCGGGAACAGACTATAGAGACACTACACAGATTTGACCCCGATTCCTGGTTCAAAAATTTATTCATCTTACTGACTTTAACCTGCTTACTCCAATTGTTGCAAGGAAATGATAGCTACGGTTCTCCCTTCTGTACCAACTACTACTCAGCTTGGATCTTTGAATGCTCTTGTTGCGGGCCAGTATTTGCATGCAAATGTATGTGCTGTGATGCAGCAGTGGCATTACCCCTTCAACGTGCTGTATCCTCTCTAGCATTCCATTCATGATAAATAAATTTGATTTCAATATAATACTTCAGGCATACACCGACAAGTCAAAACATTATGGCCAACCCCCACATTTTTCAATGAACTCATCTGGACCATATGGAGGGCAAGTAATTAAGTGGGAATGGTATTTATCTATTGCTAGAGAGGGTAAGGAATTATTTTTGCATTAACGTTTGTGAGTGATGGGAAAGGCTGTTTATCTAAGCTAATTTGATAGAGAATATGATGAAGATATACAAGGGGGAGCTGGAAAATAAGTTTCCCCTGCTGATTGTGGTCAGAGTTGTGTATGAAAGTCAAAAAATAGAACGAGACATTAAAGATAAGACATAACTTTATTTTCCACATAAGTACCAAGTACATTGAGACATTTGTCATACTGCTTGATAAGCTTCAATAAGCCCTCCAGGTAAAACTCAGGTCTTTGCATACGGAAGAAGCATTTAACGGCTTCAGCATTGCTTTGAAAGTGCCTTCTGCCAAGATTCTCCATCAAAGCCGGAAAGAGATGGAAGTCACTTTGTGCAAGATCAGGACTGTATGGGGGATGATGTAGGCTCTCCCAACCGAGAGTTGCAATATGATTTAATTTGTGGTCAAAGGAGGAAGTGAGAGCAGTTATCCGCTATGAATCTGCCGAGCGTCGTCTCACATTGTCATCCAACATCAGAATGCCAGATCTGAGAAGGCCAGGTCGCTTTTTCTGAATTGCTTCTTCTATTTCGAAAAGGTGTCACAGTACCACGTAGCATTGATGGTTCCAACCTCCAAAAAGTCCAACGTCAAAACTCCTTAGTGTCCCAGAAAACTGTGAGCTGCACTTTACCTACAGAGGTAGTTGTTTTGAACTTCTTTTGGACAGGTGATGACAGATGTTTCCACTCCATTGATGCGGCCTTCGTTTTGGGCATGAAATGGAGGATCATCTCTCGTCACAATACGAAGGAAACAGAAACATCTTCATGGTAATGCACAAGATGTTCCAGGCTGACTGCCATGCACTGTTCCATGAGTGTCGGGGTCATTTGTCTGGGCACCCATTGTGCTGACACTTTCCTGAATCGAAGATTGTTGTGGATGATCTTGTGAACTCCCTCATGTCCGATTCCAAGTTCTTCTGCTACTTCATCGATGGTGATACACCGGTTCACTTTAATCATGTCATCCATCTTCCTGACATTTGCATCTGTAGTGGGCATGCACGTCCGTCCAGGTCACAGTATGTGCTGCACATGCTGACGTCCATCACTGAATTTGCGTCACCATCTCTGCACCATTTGTTTCAACATCACACCTGGGCCATACACTTCCACAAGGCGGTTATGAATTTCTGCTCCTGATACTCCAAGTGCTCATTCATAGCGGATAACTGCTCTCACTTCCTCCTTTGACCACGAATTAAAAATGCACCTTCTCTCCAAACCTACTGGGACCACATTGAGAGGCTGGTCTCTGCTTTGTGGAGGCACTGCAATGTGCAACAGCACCATCTGTTTGATTGGAGTCAACCTGTACCCAATGGTGTATCGGTGTCTTGCACTTTCACTTGCTGTGTTGTCTTTCGCTCATAACCGTTCAATGCTTTGTCCATATGCAAACCAATGATGTTTTCCTGGAGGGCTTTTTGCAGCTTATCAAGTGGTATGAAAAATGTCTCAATGTGCTTGTTTAAATAATAAAAGTCCAGTTCCTAACAATTCTGGGATTGACTCATCGCTCATGGTGCATCTGCCATCTGCAGCCATGTTGAAATTTTGATAAAAACGACATTTTTATCGCTAACTAAAAGCAAAAACTTTTTGTACAGTCCGAAAGATCTCTAAGAAAGAAATTTTTTTTAAACTTTCAGCTACTTTCAACATTAAATATCTAGCGAGATGTCATGCCTTGAAAAAGTAAACCGAGAAGTGAAGCAAATGGTTCATCCCTTGATTCTTCGAAAAAAAAATCACTGAACATAATCACCTTGATGGTAACCATAGGTAGCTGTGCCAAGGCAAAAACAGTTTAGCCTTGGCACAACACTTAAACATCTATTTGTAGGAATTCATTTTTAGAAATTGGCAACGTAAACGTATATTGTTATTATGAAAAAAAACTCTAAATAAAATAAAAACTTTGGGGAAAAACACACATAAAATGTTACTTATAAGAGGTATTAAGAACCGCGAATATTGCACTTGCATCCTGACATTACTGTGTTTGCATCGGACAAGAAAACCTAATGATTCAAGAAACAAGAATGTTTCAAACGTAAATGGGAAAAACGGTTAAACAAAGATGAATCCATACAGACAATACAAAAGCAGTAAAGAAATAAGCAAGAAAAATAACACAAAGAAAGAAGGGATTTAAGTGAGTACAAAAGTGAGCGTGAACTGAAATCTATATTAAAATTGCCTATTAAAACTGTTTTACAATCTTTGTCCGGCATATTCTAACTAGATTCTCACCAAGCTAGATTTAGTTTTGGGCTCTTATTTTTTGGCACCAGACTTAGCAATAAATCTTTAAAAATTGCAAATGTTGTCAACTTTCAAAATCCTCCCCCCCCCCCAAAAAAAAAAAAAAAAACCAAGTTGCAGTTTTTTAAATGGTGAGCAAACATGCCATCACATTCTACAAGATGTCTTCTCTTGACTGAAATCAGGTCACTTTACGCAGCATTTTTATCTTCAGAAATTACCAAAAGTCACACAAAGCCAAGCCTGGTGTGTAAGGAGCTTGACGACACACAAGAAAGCTGTTTTTGATCAGGAGAGCCTGAATCAAATGGACAGAATGGGCATTATCATAACGAAACTGATTTCTGTCTAGAGAAGACATCAAGCGGAATGAGATGGCATGGTTGTTCATCATTCAGAAATTGAGTTCCAGAATCATTTTCAACAATTGTGAAAGCTCTGAGAGAAGTGTGTGCACTTCCTTGGAGACTATTTTAAAGGGGATTAGTGTTTCGGATTTCCAAATCACAATAAATGCATTTTTGCCAACCTAAGGCTTAATACTTTTTGAGCACACCTTGTACGATTCTGCTCATAGTAGAGTTCAGCAGTGTCAAAAATACATTTATACATTCATACAAAAATACAAATTAAAAAAATTAGTGAAAAAAATAAGTCAAAGTGTGTTACACAAAGTGCACAATTTTCAAATAGTAAGTTCTCTTAGATAGCAGGAGTTTAAAATTGACGGCAATTCATTTTTCTAATACTTCTTATAATAATAATTGTAACTAATTTAAAAAGCGCCATTTTGGCATCAAGTACGATCTGGCAAAAGGCGATCTCAAGCAGAGTGAATCTAAATTCTCTGTGTGTTCTAAAATGTTAGCACCCAGTATTTTGGAAATGAAAAATAATTCAAATGCATATTGTAATAATACCGGTTAGGTTCAGCTTGGGTACTTGCCTCCCGTAGAAATATTTGGTGGCGTTATTTATACCAAGCAAGTACAGTTGGATATTTGTCTGCGTGGTGAGATGATATGTTTTGTGGTGCTGAATAAGCCAATCTGCAAAGGATTATTTGAATGTATGGATAACTTTTTTTCACAGCAATCTTACATGAACAATGATTATCGGTTATGTGCATGTGTAAATTGCCATTAGTAGAAAGATAACAGGCTGTTCCGTAGTTTTTATCAAAGAAAACATATGAAGTATTGTTTTCTTTTTCTTAGAAATAAATATTAACTATACGTAAGTTGCCAAATTATGAAAAATTGCCATTGATGGCAAATATACAAGGTGTTCCATAGATTTTACACAATATAAAATAGCGTGAAGTTGTCCCAAGGAACATGCAAGAACCTTCTATCAGATCCAATCTTTGGGTTTTGTCAATTATGCCTTTTTTATGAATAAGCCTTATTAGGGGCCCGAATGCCTCATACGAAAAACGAGCGTAGTAAGTCTAGGGGCTTTGGCCTCTAGTATTTAAAGAAGAGAAAAAGGAAAAAAATTTTGAGAGATACAGTTGTTATTAAAAGAATCTAGAGATAGATAGTCGCTTAAACTGGAATGAAAATATGCTTCGGTTTTGGGGAACTTTTGGACAAAACGTGTTCTGGGGAAATATTGCACCCTAAACATTTTCTGCACCCCTGCTTAATACTAAATTCCTCTAAAACTTGAAAAGGTACAGTCAATATTTAAAGATTAATTTCTTATATATAAACAATAAATTTTAAGAATATTCCACAGTTTTTAAAATATATTTGTATTTTTTATGATAAATTAACACTTTAATCTTAAAAGGTGTGTGACTATAGTAACAAAATAAAAAACAAGTAGGTAATGACTAAATGTGCTATTTTGTTTTTAAAATAAAATTCCACAAGATTTTTAAAAAACTGTTGCCAAATTCTAGTACTAGAATATGTAACAAATAAACAGATAAGTCACTTTTAATGTTTTGTAAAGAAAAAAAAAAATTGGTCTGAAGATTGAGATTAAAATGGAATGACCCTCCACCCTAATGAACAGGCTTAAGCATACAAATAAACCAGTGGCGCACCCAGGATTTTGGTTTAGGGGGGGGCTGGGGTTACAAATACTGCTGAACTCTATAGTGACCTAGATTATAATTACAACTCTCTTATAACCAGTGGCGTACGCAGACATCCTTCAAGGGAAGGGAAGGGGGGGGGGTGTAGACAAGGGTGCCAGCAGGATCATTTCCAGGGGGTGCACCCACGATATATATACATATAACTTGGCCGTTCGAGCCTCGTCAGGGGGAGACCCCCCTAATTTTTTAGTTTCATTATTGCCGTATTAAAACGATCTTAATTGACTATTTTATCTCTCACCCCTTTTTCTTTTATTCTTCCTTTACATTCATTTCATCGACTGGAAGTAGGAGGGTTTCCTGATCTTTCCTTGCAATTGCAAACGTGGGTCAATGATAACTGAAGTAACTTATATATAATTTTTAGTATCAATCTTAACACACCAAAAATTTTGCTTTTAGTTATTTGATATTGTTGGGAGAGCTTTAGGCGAGTAAGGTTGCTGTAATTCACCTGGTAACCCTATTGGCGAGTCATCCAGAGTGGATAAGAATTCCAGGCTGTTAGGCTTATGTTTAAAATTATTCTTTTTTCCACTTTCACATTCGCCAGCCCAGTGCGTTTACACCTTTTACAAGTTATTCTTGAAGCATCCTTAATTTTATGAGTCCATGTTTTATGTTTCTATGTTTTGTAATTATCTTTATTCAGCATTTCAATTCACCAAGTTACAGCTGCCATTTTGAGGATGAATGATGCAGATGCAGCCTTGAAACGAACATTAAAAATCAGCAAATAAATAAATCAATCCATCTGGTGTCCATAACCTTTTAGAAATGTTAGCAGAGTTATGGTACAAACATAGTAAGTGTGGAATTTTAACATAACACTTACTTTATTAAATTAGAAAAGAAGAAACAGGCACATCACATAACAAGGTAACACCAAGAAGGAAAAAAGTATAGAAGTAAAAAGTATATGTGTGCGAGCACAGTTACAGTTAAGTAGATAAATGTTTATTGAGGGATACAGAATTCAGGAAGATAAGACATTGCACAATAAAAAAAATAAACAATTCAATACTCAACAATTTTCTTAAGCTGTTGAAATTTTTATGATTGTAACCTATTTATACAAAAATACATGTGATGCATATTCTACAGCTTATGAAATATTGTAACAGTAGATTAAAGCTTTTGTGAACTAATAGAATTAAATATATGTAAAATAATCAACAACTTTTATGTTGCATTTTTGGGACAATTTTCAATAAAGGGGGTGAGAGATAAACTGGCCTATGAATTCAGGGTGTTCCTGAATTCATAGGCCAAAATTTAAGACTAAAATGCATATAAAGAAGCATTTTTTGTATAGAAGATTAGCAGTGTGGGGTTAGAAATAAAAAGTGTAAATGGAAATATAGCAAATGAAAAAGCTCTACTGCAAATGCTCAATGTGCTGGTAGCGTCTAGAAAGTGATTGGTGTACTCTTTCGGAGATGCCAGCTATTCCACAAATGGTTGCAGCAGTTACTAAAGCTTTGCAATGAGACCCTCATTTGTGTCAACTGGAGTCTCGTAAACGAGTGCCTTGAGGTGTCCCCAAAAGCAAAATTCGATACTTGATTAATCTCATGAAGGTGCTGGCCAAGTGACTAGTTCAACTTGTCCAATTGACCTGATGTCAAAGATGACAATGGGGTAATTACGCACATTATATTTACGAAATAGGCTGGAGCCATATCCTGCTGAAACTATCTACATTTTTCATTTGCGACCAAACGTTGCAATGCAGAAAAATGCTTCTTTGTATGTATTTTAACTACCTTCAGGGCACCCTGTATACATACATATAAAAAATTAGACTATTTGGCATTTGAAGGAAGAAGAATCTTGACTGGAAAATGTAGCATCAATATGTAAAATAAACATTGTCATAGTTATTTTGTCACAGCTGAAAAGTACAAAATCTTAAACTATTAATACCTCAATTTAAGTATATTAATAGTTAATTATTTAAATTATATGCTATTTTGATAACATTGTTTTATATTTGAACAGACGAATTTTTCCAGAAAAACTGAAGCGAAATGTATTTTCTCTAGCATTGATGTATATAGCAATTTTTTGGCTTAGGGGTCCCCGCCATGTACAGTGCTGAAAATGGTAGATGGCTGAAATGTGAAGATCAATAGTTCTGGCCTGTTGCACAGTTGCCAATCTAAAGGTTTTGAGTTTTAGCGGTTTTCTCTACATGTTATGTGAATACGCGTTAGAACCCCTTAGAAAGTCTTCTGCCCAAGGCAACCCCACCCCCTTCCATGACAGATACCCCATGTGCAGGTTTGTCTTAAGTGCACTTGGCAAGGACATCCAAATATTAAAATAGAGCCCAAGTTTCAAAAGTGACGCAGTGATGCCTTCACTTAATATTTGAAAAATGGCCATGTCAAAAAACTCAAAATACAAATTTTCATCTAATACTTTTTGAGTTTAAATCTCTGAAAAATTAACTCTATAATGTTAAAAAGAAATGTTAAACTTTAAGCGTTAAGTCCTAAAATAATTGCATTTTATCATATTCACAGTAGAGTGTCGATAGTTCGAGTCTCGATTGTTCTACTTTTCCATACATCTTAGTGAAAAAATCAGTTTAGCTCCCAAATAATGACCAACATATATAAAACGGGCAATTTTTTTTAATTGCGGGACAAAATTTCAAATACTTGCTGCACCCGGAAGCCCTATCAGAAATACATCTCCCAAAAAAAAGCGGGTCTATTTTTTTCTGTAGATGTCCTCATAGACATTTTGTGCAGTGTTGACATGCTGCTCTGGCAATAGTGCGATATTGCTGTACAGAAACGAGTCAACACAAAACAATTGACTATTATTTTCCGATATTATTAACCTGCTCTAATCAGTAATGTGAGAATATGTAACTACATTTTTCATTTAAATATGCACTCAAATCACAAAAATTGCTTTATTTCCGTTTATCTGTTTGTTAATGGAATGATTTCGATAGTTCGAGACAAGCCCGGTCCCGCCTACCTATAATATTATTGTGACTATTTCAAAATATTTTGTTCTAATTGTGAGCACATGCCGTGAGGCATTTAACACTACTACGACTGTAAGTGTTAGTCAATACATTATGAGGACTCATGTGCGCGCGCCAACATTATCCCAAAATAAAAATGTGGATGACTTCTAAAAATTTTAAAATTTATGTACAATGGTAGAAAATATTAAGCCACAAACACAGGTCTAAACAGCTAATTTAATGCGACAGTTATACGTAGAATACAAAATATCACACACACATTCAGGCTCTTTTTTTTTTACTGCACTAAGGGTAAAACAAATTACTTATATTTTCAGGTTAATTATACTTTTTTGAAACTCAAGGGGGAGGGGGGTGCAAGTGCACCTCCATCCAGGCACCCATGGTTGTAGACATAACTTTGTGTTAAAACGCATAATATTTAAGCTAAAAACTCAAAATTTATGGACATTTTGTTAAAAAAAACTTTGACAAGGGGGAGGGTTTGACTCCCCCCCCCCTTGTATATACCACTGCTTATAACGTTAAAGCATGAGAGCTTGCCCATACAACACAAGCCCACTATCAACATAACTTATTAGAGTCATAAATAATTATTCAACTTTTAAGAGGCATTGTGCCCAAGTTTAACTTTATTTCACACATTAACTGTAAGTATTTATTTAAAAACCATCATTCCCACTTTTAATTAATCCCCTCCCCCACAAAAACATTAGAAATAATTTGAGGACAATTTTTAAAATAAAGTATTTTAACTCATTAGAGACAAATTTCAATTTTTAAAGCTTTTTGTATCTAATGCTCCAGGTTTAGAGGGGCTTTAGCCCCCCATAGCCCCCTCCGTGGGTGAGCCTATGACATAAACACATATATACAAAAAGCTGGAGTTGGGTTTTTGACATGACAAGCATCAAAAACTAGTTTAAACTGTCAAAAACTAATCCATAAAAGAAATAGAACAATATGATAACTTATGCAGTATATTTACATTTGGCATAACTAAATGTATAATTAAAATTGATTATATTAAAAAATAACAATTATGCTAACACATAAGTTGTGCTCATTAAGAATAATTGGTTTAATACCATTTTTTTTACATGATACAAATTTAGAAATTTAATGTATATGTATATATAATAATTGTAAATATAATTATATAAATAATGTTCTGCAGTTTTTCAAAAATTTCCAAACTAAAGTATGGCTAAACATGTTCTAGAAGCAAACATTAAGTTTCATTTTGGTTTAATCTAAATACCTAAACTGAAAAGGCTTAAAACAACAGCAATAACATAGTAATTTCAGTCATTTACATAAATAAAATTAAGTTCAGGACCTTTAATTATCAATGTACAATAAAGTGTACAATGTACTAAATAGAATTAGAAAAAATTTCGTAATTTAAATGTTAAGAGTAAGCACTTTCTTATAAAACACATAATGCTCCTATCTTTTTAACAATAAAATAACCCTGATGGATGTAAACAATGTAAGGATTTTTTTCTGATTATAAGGCTTTATTTTTCTAAATATTAATTGATTGCACATATTTAAATACAAACTATTTTACAATAAAATAAACAGAAACAACAATAGCAACTTTAATTTAATGGGAAAAGAAAAAAAAACAGTACAAATTTTGTCGCTACACAATTAAGATTGACAATTGTTTAAAATATTAGATAAATTTAAATTAAGGGAAAGATAGACTAAATGAAAAGACAATTTTCACTGCTAGTTAAGCTCAGTAAGAGTATTCAAAAAGTAAACCAAAAGTATGCTTGTTACTTCCAGTGTACAATTCATATCAAGATTTCTCACCTAATATAATTAGTAATGACGTTTACACAATAAAATATCGATAAATATTTTTTCGTTAAAAACAGGATTTTACTTGATAAATGGTTGGCAAGATAACGGATTATAAACGTTTAGTATTTGAACGATGCATATTAAAAATAGATAATAATAATTAAAAAAATAAGATTGCAACAATTTGATTAATACGCTTGAAGTTTAAGCAAACGTAGATTAGAACATGAAATCAAAGTAAACAATAGCTATTATAGAAGTTTTTAAATCATTTTTTTATTCTTTTAAAATATAATATATTAAAGTGAATAAAATTACAACAGCATAAATAACTTTTATAAACAAAACAAAATTATTTCTTATTCTGAACATCTTTAATTAAAAATTAGGTAAATCTCACTGTTTTTATTATCATCTTACGCGACAGTGGTTCAAACATGGTTCAAATAAGGATATGTAAACAAACAACAAAAGGGTCCATATAAGAACTTCCTGTTGGCGTAAAACCTTATGTACACCCCGCGATTCATTTTCCATTCTGGCAGACCAGGTAAATAAGGGAATTCCGAATGAGCCAATCACGAGGCGTATAGGGTTGCCAGAAAGGGTGCAAATAAGCTTTGCCCCATTGTACATTGATTTCAATTGATAGGGGTAGTCAGAGGCGTGAAAAAATCCCATTTTTTATTAATTTCTTTTTACTAGTAATTAAGTTTATTTCACATAAGTAAAAACATAGTATCATTTCATCATACTTTAACATTACTTCACTTAAATTTAAAAAAAAAAATTATTATTATTATTTTACAAGTTATGGCGGTCTAAGTTGGTTTTAATAATGGGTCCTTGCGGTGACCATTACAGCTCCTTGGAAATTCATCTAAAATCAATGAAACAAAAAAGATTATTTTTATGGATAGATAATCTTGTGCCTGATCGAAACTTTTTTTTTTTTTCAAAATTAACAAAATGGCGGTCTCTGGAAATTTTTTTGCAGATTTTCGGGAAAAACCAACAATTAATTGTTTATAAAAAATCGAAGTTTAAAAAAAAAATCCTTCGATCAGGCACTAGCTTTTTATGTTTTCTAAAAGCTGTATAAGTTTCATTCAAATCTATCGAGCGGTTTTTGAGTTACAGTGGTCACCAGTTCAAAAAACATAATTTTGAGAAAAACGCATTCAAAGTTTTACAGTCGATTGATGTACAGTTATACGAATAATTTCAATACTTACACTGAGTCATCTATTCCTAGACCATATAAGAGTTCTTCATATAAGAGCCGTTGTAGAACTTTCTAAAACATCAATTTGTTGCTGTCTACGTCTCATTCTACCTTCGCGAGTGTTGTCGTTAGCGCGCTGATCAGCTACTTTTACACGTGCACTATCGGTTTTTTCAGTATACCGATGCGAATTAGGCCCACAACTAAGTCCCAGTGTGTTCATTATTACTAATAATGACTTTGTCCCTTCATTAAATATACTCATAGCTACGTATGCAGCAATTTGAACAATGGTAAAACTAGTATTGATAGTTTTTGGGCATATTTTCCACACTAGTTGGTTGAAGCTCTCATTATTATTTTGATTAAATCCACCTACACATCTTGAAAGTAAATTTTCATTACTAAGATCTTCATAAATAGGCTTGATTGCTTTTAAAACTTCAGGAGGTAAGGGAGAATTATGCCGCTAGCTAATTGTTCTCGGAAATATTAGACCGCTCGAGAGCCTTTTATTCTTCGCTAAATAACTCGAAAAATATTTGTCGGATTCACTTCAAACTTTCAGAGAATATTTTTAAGATACTATACTTTAAGAAAATGAAAAAAAAAAAAAAAAATCAATTTTTTGAAAATTCTGACTACCCCTAACCCCTTAAAAGTACGTGATAATTTGAGAGAGAGTGCGTAATCCGAGCAATATTTAATTTCTTAATATTTCTTTCACCTCTTATAATTTTATTAAAAAATTTATAAAGTAAATATAACAAGTTAAGCGATTTATTTTGAGACATAGTAAATTGTTATGTAGTAAGAAATGAAGCATTTGAATTATAAAAAGAATATTTTAATATAGATAGAAATATTCTACAATCACTTTAGTGCAACATAATTATCATAGACATATATTAAATATGCAACTAAACGTAAATGTAGATAAAACAAAATTATCTTTTCTGATTTTCAGTTTGAAATTACTTTGCTATTGCTTGTTTATGTTTTGAAATTATTAAGAATTATTTCAATAATTAATAATTTAATTAAGAAATTAATTTACTTTGAAATTATTATTGACAGTATTCAACATTGTTTGATTTGGTTTGTTGTTTATATCACACAAAATTAAAATTGTAAACAATCTGATTTAAATTTTTAAAAAAATCTGGAGTTCTTATGAAAAAATATAATTTACACCTTGATCTAGTGTAGTCTTTCTTCCAAAATTTCTATCAGTGTTTCCAGTGTTTCCATAGTACTTTTGTTTAAACGATATCGACATTTGAAGTCCACTTCATCCAAATCTAATTCGTCACTGTCTAAGGTAAGTCTGGAATTTTGCAATGTAAACAAAACATGTCATTGCTTTAGAGAGTCAATATTTATAAAATACTTTTAAGAGATATTTTCTGTTACGGCACGATACATTGTACCAGTTGCATTATTTCAAGTTCTTCGAATCATTATAAATATCATTAGTACTTCGAAAGCCCATGTTGAAATCGCCGGCTGACGAATGTAAACAATGCACACATCGGTGAATTCAATGTTTATTTAGTACAGCCAGGGCCGCCCCTTACGGTTGTGCAGGTTGTGCGTCGCACAAGGGCGCCTTGGTGCTAGGGGCGCCAAACGGAGGCAAGACAGACAAGAAATTTTGTAAATGAAGCTAATATTGTTAAGGTGCGATTTTAGTGATTCTGTTTTCATATCACCAAAAGTGGGACTTTAAGTCCTATAAAGAATTATTTTTAGCAGGGCCGTAGCTAAAGGTTTGGCGGGACTCAGGGGCGGCCCGACACGGTAAGCGAGGTAAGCATAGTATCGGGCGCCATATTCGAAGGGACACCATTTCGAACTCAAAAACGGGAGAAGAACTTGATCAAGAGAATAAAACGGGGTGCCTTTTTTACTTTTGCAGGGGGTCGACACGTACCCTAGGGCCACCCTTAGCGACACAAGATCAGCTGGATCACAAAAATTGTAGGCAGAGTTTCACTGTTTTATGTTTTATTTGCTTTTTTTTCAAAATAGCACATCTGTAAGAAGAATAGGTAGGATTTTGTTAAGTACAATAATTATGAGGGAATTAAAATTAATTATTGAAGTTGTTCAAGAAGTAGTGGAAGGGGGCGCAATTTGGAGTGTTCTGCCAGAGATGCAAAACCACCTATCTACTCTCCTAGTTTTTATCCCTGAAAAAGACTGTTTTCTATATTATTCTCGACCAGTGTCGCAACTGGAGATTGTGTCAAACGGGACAAACCTCAATTTTACACCCTCTTCTTACAATTTTCGTGCTCCCGGCGTCCGGGGCATGTGCCCCTTTTGCCATACCTGGATTTGAATACCATCCTCCTTGGAAATTATTCTGCCGAAGATCATGGGCTCTGAGCATGAATTATTTTATTTTAATGAAATGAAGTTCTGCACCATTTTTTTTTTCTATTGGGCGAGGGGGGGGGCGAAGTAAAATGTGTAAACTGGAAAGAACACTTTACAAAGGACAGGCCTAGAAGGCGCAAACCTGTTAGAGATATAAGTTCATGTATACAAGGCACATTCAAAATTTACAGACACAGTTTTTTTCATGGAACTTCCCAGTCTACCTACCTCAAATTATTGCAAAGCTGCTTTCATTACTGGATCACATATAGTTTTACTAATAGTACTGGTCAAGGTTTATGTGATTTCATACAGACATACCTTAATTCACTGAACATCAATATTTTAGATTTAAGGGTCAAGCCTATGACAACGGTGCAAATATGAAAGGAAAGCATAAAGGACTACAACAAAAACAAAGAAATAAATCCACGGGCTTTTTTTATTCCATTAGCTGCCCATACATTAAACCTGGTTGTTAATGATGCAGACAAAGTGACATTTGAAACAGTAAACTTTTTTAGCGTAATATAAGAACTGTATAGTAATTATTTTTCAAGCTTTGTTAAACGATGGGCTATAATCAAAATATGTTAGAAATTTAAATTTAAAGCCACTGTTCACAACTAGATGGGAAAGTAGAATAGAGGCAATTAAACCTCTTAAGAATAACCTCAAAGAAATTTAACAAGCTCTTTTAGAGATAGCGGAAGATAACTCCAAAGACATCGAAAGTAGGGTACAAGCAGATAATTTAATAACGAAATTATTTTCATTTAAATTTATTTGTTCAATTAACATATGGTACGAAATTTTAAGCCATATTAATGTAATAAGCAAGATGACGCAAGATCCCACATATTGCATTCAAACCGTCATACAAAGTCTTGATTCTATTTTACAGTATTTCAAAGAACAACGGAGTGATGAAATGTTTGAAAATTTCATATCGTCTTCAATGAAAATAGCAACTGACCTAAATGTTGAAAGCTCTTTTCCCGAAATTCGAAGAAGAAATAGGAAAAGAATGTTTGAATATGAAGCACCAGATGAAACTATTAACGATGGAAAAGAAAATTTTAAAGTGAATTTCTTTTTCACAATTTTAGATACCGCAATTGCATCAATTACAGAAAGGTTCCTATTGATCAAAGTATACAATGACGATTTTAAACTCATTCACAATATAAATAAGCTTAATGAATTTGAAGATTTATTAAATATTTGTCAGAGTTTGCATCTGTGACGAAAAAAATTCTGAAAACGATATTGATGTGAAAACCTTGTTTGAAGAACTGAAATTGCTTCAACGATATTAAAGAAAATATGACTCCAACTTATGTACTTGATTATTTATATAAGCATGTTTTAACAGAAACCTTACCAAATGTCACTGTGGTACTGAGAATTTATTTGACGTTACCAGAATCTGTAGCCTCAGGGGAAAGAATTTTTTCGAAATTAAAAATAATAAAAAACTATTTACGCTCAACTATGTCTGAAGAACGACTTACAGACTTATCAAAGACTTCGATTGAAAACGAAATTTTGAATAAATTAGATATAAAAAACTTAATTAAGAATTTTGTTGCAATGAAAGCACGAAAAACAAAAATTTAGTTTTAACACCAGTTTTTTATGATATTAGTGAAAAATTTATTTAATTTTAATGTGCTTCTTTTTTAAGTACTTGATAATTTTAATGTGATAGGTAACATGTTACATGTAATGCTACGAATATTTGTTTTTGTTTTCTATTTATTGATAGTATAAGCAAATGTTACTTACGTTATAGGCATATATACGGAAATTTTAACTATACATTTATATGAAAATTTAAAACAAATCTTAATTTTAGGAGACGGGGGAGGGGCGCCAAAAAAGTAGTTGCACAAAGGCGCAATCCACCCTAGGAGCGGCCCTCAGTACAGCCGATTCCAATCAGGTATGTTATATTAGTATTTCTTAGCATAACTAATAAAAATGACTAGTGGAATTAAAACAATTATCTTTACATTACTCTTGTTTTATTTTTTTGTGTTACTACTTAATTTCTTGTGTTTTATTGTACTATATCCGGTATTGTTTTGTATAAGTATCTTTTAATATTATATTTAGTTAATAATGGGTAGTTGTATGTCATTTACAGTAAAATCTTTGTTTTCTGCAGTATATACAAAGTGATAGCTAGATAAATGGTTATTCACATTACTCTTAGCTACATGTATGTCATTAAATTTCTTTTGCAGAAGCTTATCGTACAATTAACTTTTACTAGCTGAATAGCAGGCATGTGGAGCAGATATAATATCAATTCTGCTACACGCCTGTTATTTTGCTGAAAAAAAAAAAAGAGCTACAGTTCTGATTTTAAAAAATGGACCGTGCTGCCTTTGCTGTGGAGTCCTTCCTCATCGAAAAGAAAATTTTTGGATCAGCTGGTGAGAATAAAATATTGTTGAACCACCTCTTTAACTATTTGGAATTGTCATAAATTGAAAAGGTATGTATGCTTAGAGATTTGTAATACATTTTACACCTCAAAGCTGTATTTAAGTTATGCATTTATGCAGTGGCGGATCCGCAGGGGGGGTTCTGGGGGCTCGAGCCCCCCCCCCAGAGCTAGAAATGCGCTATGGATTAGCGAAGTTAAAAAAAATTGTAAATTTTCACATGAACTGAAATTTTAAAAAGTAGAAGTGTGTATACAGTTGACGCTCTGTTTAACGACGATCTCTTTCCAAAGACGATAGTTCAAAGTCCCGCCCCCCCCAACGCAAAAAATTTCTATTCAAAGATTATGTCGCTTCTCGATCTTTAGCAACGATTACTTTTTTTTTTTTCATCTTATGCTACAGGAACAGACGAAAAAAATTTTAAGAGTACGAAAAAAGTGTCGGGGAATGTCAAAAGTGCAATTTGCAAGATAATTTCAACTACCTGAGTGTATTCTCAAAGGTATTTTAAAAGCAAAGAGAAAATCCTTGAAGCAGCACAAAAATTTAGTTCGGGATCCAAATCCAAACGGCCGAAAAGCCAACGTGGCCGATTGGAAGAGATTGCCGAGGCGCTTCTGCATGCAAATGGTTGCATGACGCAAGAGCATCTAACATTCAAATTTCTGGGCCCCACCATGGCCGAGTGGATAAGATACTCGACATGGCAGACGGCTGAAGAGTGAAGGTCCCGCGTTTGGGCCTACTGCGCGGCTGTCGATCTAACTATGTCTACCTGAAGAAAGAATGGCAGGTGCAGTGGGACTCCAGTAATAAGGGCCGCCACACCTTTGAGCTTCTGCCTAAAGTCTCACAGCCCCAACTGCCACTCAGATGGGTAATAACAAGCTTCCTTGCCGGTCATGGACCCTTCCCCGCATACCTGTACCGCTTCCATCGGCACACAACAGGGATTTGTGACTGCGGAACTGAGGGTTCCCTCTGGTACTGCATCCTAGACTGCCCGCTAACATCGTCCAATCACCTAAAAAGACCCCCAACATGGCACACGGAGGCCTGGGTAAGGCAAGTCCTCAAATCCAAAACACTGAAAACAAAGATAAAACAAACATTTGCAACCTTAGTAGAACTATCCAAACACTTTTAAGTCTGTCACATGTAAACAACCAACTGAGACTGTCCACATTGTGTGCAAGGGACCATTATATACTGGCGCTCCTGCGGGGGATAAGCCCAGTCGCGTTGTTGCCGAAAATTGTCTTTTTTAAAATATGTTTATTTAATCTTAAATAAACTCCACAGCTGCCGCAAAAGGCTTCAAGGTCGAGTCTGCCGACCAAGTTGGCAGTCATGTGGCTTCAAAATCAAAATCTGGAGTTTTTCCAGATGGTTTTCTCCAGATTTAACGTGAATACGCATTAGAACCTCTGAAAAAAATCCTGCGACCAAGGCAACCGCCCCAGAATGCAGATTCCTCTAGTATAGGCTTGCCACATAACACATAACTCCAATTTCTGGAGGCCCGACGAGTGGCTGAGAGCATAGCGCTCGCAACTGGGAGAAGAAAAGTGCCTTGTTCAAACTCAGGTCGCGTCCGTCAATCTAGCCGTTCGGAGTCTTACGCAGTTTTCTCCGAAACTTCTCATAAATACGGATTAAGACCCCTTAGAAAAACCCCCACGTAGGGCACCCCGTACTCGCCTAGATCCCTCATGTAGATAATTGTTTGTATTACCAAATTAAAATAAAATCAAGCAATTACTGCACTGCTGTTATTCTAACAGAAAAATTTGGAAAGCAAAATTTTCAGGCTTCGGCTGGTTAGCTAGAAAAACTCATAAAATGGAAGCTGACGCATTTCACATTTGAGAAAATCTGGAAGAAAGAATAATGGGAAGGCGAAAAATGAAACAACTGACTCATTTTGATTTTCTTGAAACCTAATTTTATTGTATTGCTTGTTTTTACTACCTTTTTTTAAGGTAACTTAAAATAATATTTTGTGGATAATAAAAGTAACATCTTTAAACACGCCAATATATCAAGAAAAATATTCACAGTCCTAAGAATGTAAAGTGTAAAGGGTTGGTGTTGGTGGTGTGGGATTGCGGCCAATTATCTGCACATGGAATCTAAGCCGATGGGAAGGGTGCACTTCGTGGGAGTCTTTCTAAGGGGTCCTAACCCTTATTTATTCTTAAGTTTCGGAGTTAAGCACGGAAAACTCCGAACAGTTAGGTCGGCGGACGCGAATTGGTTTTGAACTAGGCACCTTCTAAAGTATAAAGGGAAATGTTATTCTTTTACAAATTCATTTTATGGAAGATCTCTATTTAAGGACGATTTTTCATATTTTGACGGTTCCTTGAAAGCCGTTAAACAGAGAGCCAACTATATATGTATATGTATGTATATACTAAGGTGACCATACGTCCTCGAAATTCGAGGACAGTCCCCAAATATAGATCTTTTTTTCAGTTTGTCCCCAAAAATACTTTGTCCCCAAATTTAAAGATTTGTACTTTTTTTACCTGAAAGTTTCCGTTTAGTTTATTTCTTTCAGAAAAAACTGAAGAAAAATAAATCAACTAAAGGCGCCATCTACTCAGAGAAACAATGAAATTCGATCTCTGAATGCGTTTGTTGTCATTGTGTGTGTATGGTGTACAGACATTCAATAAAGTATGCGACTATGAGCCAAATTTCCCATTTCAGTCTTGTTAATGATGAATCCCTTTTCATGAAGAACAATGCTTGAAATTGACGTACGAAAATTTTCTTGCACTCGAATACTTCTTTTAGAGGGTGTACAAAGTTTCATGAAAAATTATCACAAAATGATCCAATGTATAAAGCAATGTCTTCTGAAAAATACAAATACTATTCCAAGTGTTAAATTTTGAATAAATTGCAATATTTCAGCATGATGTTCCTTTCATACTTCTGGTTTAAATAAATATTTATAAATGAATGAAATACTTCCATTAATTTATTAGAAATAAGAATACACAATTGATATAAAGAGCTATTAGAGTTCATTTTTAAGTATCCAAGTCAGTCAAGATTTAAAGTATGGGTATACTGGTATACACCCTTCAAAAAAAGTATTCGAGTAAAAATTTCCTACGTTGGTTTCATATATAAAAAATTATTTATCATAGAATATGAATTAGGCTATGTGTAAATATGACTTTCCATATTTCTGTCACGTTTTACGTTTATCAAAAACTCAATTATTATTCACAAATCTAAAATAGGGAATTTATCTCTTACTTGAATACTCTTTTGGAAGGTGTACATGGTAATATGTTGTGCCCTCGAAAATATTTTCTAGTGTCCCCAAGTTTTGTTTAGATTCGAGGACAATGCTTGATTTGTCCCCAAATTACTGTTTAGAAATATGGTCGCCTTTGTATATACCAAGAATATTTACACCAATACTTATTGAATCCTTGTGGACTAAACACAATTTCTCTATTTACAAAAATCAGGGGCTGGAGCACAGTTCCCAGTTTTATTTGTACAGTGGAACCTGTCTAATGGGACTACCCTTGGGAAGAACAAAACTGGTGGCCTTATAAAGACGGTCACCTTAGAAAGGTGGTAAAGTGTGATGGTTGTAAAGTGAAATTGCATTAAAGTTGTCACTATAGACAGACGTTCTCTTTACCAAGGTGATCACTTTAGCAGGTTCCACCGTATTTGAATGGATGACGGCACACTGATACGGGGGAAAATCTTCCGTTGCTCTCTCCATTTTATAAGGGACGGAGTTTGCGGTTTAGTGCAGAAATCTTTGATCGGTAAACCCCGAATTGTACTTTAAAAGGTCGTAAAATTCGCGACGAGAATGCCCTCTTACATACTGCAGTCACGTTAGACGCAGCGGCAATCAGCATCGGCCTTAAATGATGCTGAAGCTGAAGCATAGACGAACAATCCAACCCTCCGCAATTTGTACAACTTTCATTCTTTCAACTGCTCTCATAAGCTGTCCATATTACCCAGATGTATCGGTATAAATCCTCATTAGAAAAGTAAAAAATATTCTAAGATGTCAGACAAAGCGAGTACCTGGCAATGTATAGCTGGTCTGGTTTTAAAAAGAAAACTCAAATTGTAAATAGCAGGTAATAGTGATAATAGCTGTAAATAGCAATTGAGGTTGGTTTACTACAGTCCTCACAGAAAAAGATGGGAATTACTTAATCTGGAAAACTTAATGCCATCCTAAAATGCGAAAATGCATGCTGTGAACACTGTATATTGCACGGTGTCTGTGAAATGGGTTCAATAATGCGTTCTGCAACTATACTCTGTACACACAAAATGTTAATGGGTAGGACCCGCGAACAACGACATGAATAAAGGTCTCGTTGCTGATTATCCACGTCTTGTCGTCACTGCAGGGATGACCAGTCGGTATTTACCAACAAAAGATTAATGTGCTAAACTGAAAACCCTGTCCCCCCACACAATGGAGAGAGCAACGGAAATTTTTTCCCCGTATCAGTCCCGTCGTCCTTTGAAGCGCATAAAACACGTGGCTTATGAGCATCGGCCTTAACTTGATCGGTATAGGGCGCACGATAGCTGTGCCCCCCCTTCCAAGTTTTCTTTCGACGGTTCTTAGCAGACAAAATACTTATTCAGTTGTGATATACCATGTCTAATTATGCACTGGGAGGAAAAGTATTGGGAAATCAATGTATCATCCTAATGATAAACGGAGCCCCCCCCAGATGGTTTCTCTGGATCCGCCCCTGCATTTATGTTTCCGAAATGATGTTTTTATGATTGTGAACAGATATTGCTGAATGTTATAAAATATTATTTTACGAAAATTGGCAGATATCGCTGAATCTCGTGATTACAATATCCTTTTTAACTATATGAATAAATATTGCTGAACATTGTAAACGTAATAGCATTTCTAAAATATTCGCTAATATTAACCAAAGTTCACAACATAATATTAAAAAGTTTATCTCTTAAAAAAGGGCTAGATTTAAAAAAAAAAAAAAAAAAAAAAAAAAAAAAAAAAAGGGAAGAAAGTCTGAAACACTTTCAGATTTTAAACACGCACTAAAGTTTTATATAGTAAAAGCATATCATAATTTATGCGTCGTCCCTATTTTTCTTCCTTATTAAGTTGGAAAGTGTATCATTATTCATTAGTGTGCTTTATTTTTCTTCCTTGTTTCATAAAACCCATCTTTTTAATCGAAATCTATCTTAAAATCGTCTACTAAAACTATTTTACAATCTTCGCCAAGTATATTACAACTATACTTCACCGTTTTAAATATTGCTTCGAATGTGTATTATAATCAATGAGTGTGCCGTGTTTGTCATTCTTGGGTTGATTCCTACTTTAACGCCCCGACTCTCGCCAAGGTGGCGATAATTAAACATATGCAGTTACCCTGACGATTTTTTGTATTTATGTGGCAATCGTAATTTAGAATTAAAAGGGCGATTTGGAACAACATGTAAGTGCAGCATTTCGTTACATTGTTATTTATTTTGGGTTGCCAGTCAATGTAGTTTTAATAATTAAGTGTCTTAAAATTCCTTAACTGGTGCGTTTATCGGTAATTTGTTTACTTCAGTTTTCATGTAGTTCTTCTGGGAGCGTTGAAACTTGTGCATAACTCCTAGAGACCCATGACTGCAAAGCTCGCCAAAGTGCGGGAATTTTTAGGTTGGCGAGAGTGGGGGCGTTAAAATAGGAATCAACTCTTTCTTGTACCATAAAATACATTTTTGGAATCGAAATCTATCTTAAAATCGCCTACTAAAACTCAGTGGCGGCCCGTGGTCAAAACTGTTAGTGCAACCGGAAGCATATGAGCCCCCCCCCCCCCCTTGATTGGACAGGATTGGAAAATCTTTGTTGCTGAATTCGAAAGCTGGCGGATTAAGCCCTCACCGAGGAAAAAAAAATTACATAAAATATGTAAGAGATCCTATTTTACTTCAATAAAATGGACATAAATTTCAACCAGACGCTCTTATCCTCAAAATTGCATTAATCCGTGTCTGATTCGAAGTTTCCTTAGAATTTTCTTTTGTAACGATAACTTGAGAAGAAAAGAAAAAGAAAACTTACTTATTTTTTATAAGTCAAATCAATCCTCCTTTCTTTTAAACATGCGAATCGGTCAGTGATGTCCCCATAAAAAGGCGTTGTTTTAATTCAGATATCAATAATTTTAAAAGCTCTTTAAAATTTCCCATATTTAAAGAATTTTCTCGCTCGCCATGTCCTCTAAATGCCAGTTCTTGCTTACTTAAAAACAATACTGCTTTGATGGGTAACTGTCCATTCATAAGCGTCTATTCAGGCTTACCTTCTTGACAAATTCAGCAATATGAAGTCGAGAGTTTTCCAAACAAATATTCTCGTTACCCCCTCCCTCACTTCTCGTTCGAGCCAATCAGTTAGTCCAGTTCTCAAGTTCAGCCGTCGTTAAAAAATCTTTCATCGGCTGTATCAGCTGCATACTCCCTATGCCGGAGAGGCTGCTTACGTAGTCGTTGTCATGGCAACGGTGCTGCCAATTTTCTTTTCAGCGCTCTGGGCTGAACCAAAGATTTTCCCACTTGAATTGCGGGAAGATTAAAGTGCGTTTGTGCGTAAAGTGCTTTTTTTCTGAATGAGCGATCCGGCCACAATACGTTTTTTTGTTTGTTTTTTTTCGGAGATTTTTTTAATTTACCGTAGGAATTCCACAATTCTAATCTGAATTTAGGAAAGTTAGTAGAATAAATTATTTTAAAGTATGTGCTGATAATTTCGAGTGCAGCCCGGCTGTACTTGCTGTATCCCACGAGCCGCCACTGCTAAAACTGTTTTACAATCTTCTCCCGGCATATTCGAACTATAGGCATATTCCAACTATATCGCTTAGACATTTTAAATACCGTTTGGAATGGGCATCATACTCCTTGAGTGTACAGTGTTTTCCTTCCTTCCCTACTAGCAATTTTGCTCGGGCCGTCATCGGCTGGCTGCATGGCCGGTGGTAGCTTGCTAGTAGTGTTGTTCCATAAAACACTTCTTCGGAATAGAAATCTATATTAAAATCGCCTATCAAAACTGTTTAGCAATTTTCGCCAGGCATAATCAAACTATACTTCACCTTTATAAATACCATTTGGAAAGTGTATCATAATCTATGAGTGTACCATATTTGTTTTCTCTGTTCTATAAAACACTTCTTCGGAATTAAAATCTATATTAAAATCGCCTACTAAAGCTATTTGCAATATTCGCCAGGCGTTTTCTAACTATACTTGAAATATATTTATATAAATGTAGGAAGCGAATCACCATTTACATTCAAAAAAATTGAAAAGTGATACGGCGCGTAGACAAATCGTGTCTACACCAAAAACCGTGATCGAGCGAAA
Organism: Cheiracanthium punctorium; assembly: GCA_038373885.1. Lineage (NCBI taxonomy): Eukaryota > Metazoa > Arthropoda > Arachnida > Araneae > Cheiracanthiidae > Cheiracanthium > Cheiracanthium punctorium. Next base: position 26,835 of record JAWZYV010015279.1, read on the forward strand.
TAGCACTAATTTTTAGGATAATATTTCTGAATGATAAGATTATAAACTAATGGAAGAAACCCTTTAATATGTTTTTTAAAGGACTAATTTTATTTTGTATCTGTCAATATCGGCAGATGCTGTAAATTCGATGTACGACATTCAGAGACTTTTAAAATATTGGCCTATATCGGTAAGACGTTAGGCAGCATCTTTATGCTACCTGGGATTGCTATGCTCAGTCTAGTTAAATTTGAAAAACAGAGAGTGCCCACATACTATTCCACCTCTCATAGACTGCTTCAGGAAGTCTACAAAATTCCCCGATTTTCCCTGATTTCAAGAGCAATTTTCTTTGAACTTCCCTGATTTGATTTTGTTAGCAATTTCTTTTAAAATTCCCTGATAATCATAATAGAAAATTTCCACGATTTTAAAGAATACAAATATTTTCTAATCTGTATGTATATTAAAAGAAAAAAAATCTTTTCTATAAAGAAAGTATTGTGATTATCCTGATATGAATTTAAATTTTACATGTTGGCAATTCACAAATAAATCATATAAAAGTAGGATAAACCATAGAGGCAACGGATAAACCCATGAACCAGAGAATAATTGCCCACTGACAGCGATTGCACGCTTTAAGGAGAGCACTTAACTTTTTATCATTCTAATTTGATTTGAATCCCCTTGGTGGTGCTATGATTAATTTATAGTAGAGTCAAAATTGACAATTGGCAACATCTAAAAAAACTTTGATTGCAAATTTTATCAAGTCAGGTGAACAACAGGTAAACATTTTAGCCTATATTTAAATAAAATACAAAATATTTTGTTTCATATACCTATAAGCAAGGGTGATTCTAAAAAGGTGGGTTACCAAACATTAACATAATCTATTTTTCAAATTTTGGAATTTTACTCTAATTTCTTTTTTACATTACAGTATATAAGCCTAGAATAGAGTATACAAAAAGACAGCAAGTGTTCTGGAAAATTACCAATTACAACATTTAATCGTCAGATCATTAGGTTACAAATTTTTGACATCTTTGCTCAGTAGGTTGTAGATTTTGGACACCTTTGATCTGTAGATTACAGATTTTGGACATGGGTTATCTTTTGGTTACTGAGTTTGAACATTGAATTTTTAAGATATGTGCATTAAAAATGCTAGTGGTTAAAAATGCATTAAATAGGCTCTATATTGCATTTTGCTAATCAAATGTATAATATTTTCTTTTTTCTTTCTGTTTTTTTTTTTTTTTTTTTTTTTTTGGAAGTATGCTATGTCTTTTGATAAATTAGTTTTCATGAGTCACATTTAAACAATATTTTAAAGCAAAACCACATATTTAATTTCAATTATACATGTTATATGCATTTAAACAAATAATTTCAGTCTCACATTGACTCATTATTATAAGAGTATCGAACTTGCAGTTTCTTTTAAAGAATCAAGATATAAATTAAGAGAATGAAAAATAAACAGAAACAAATTGCTGCTATTTAAAAGAAATTTAACGGTCATCTTAATTACAAATCATGTTTTAAATTATGAAACCCTACAAAATATCATGGCGTTTATTAATGCATTTTATTTAAAAATAAAATAAAAACTGTCTTGATTTAATTTTTAAAAAATATTTTAAAATTTTGGGGTTTATCTCTATGAATTTTAAATAAAAATTGTTATGTCTTGTTCACAAATTTATTTTTAAAAAATTATTAGTGTTTCGATTTTACGCAATTTGAATTCTTCAAATAATTTTCTGAAGTACATATTTCTGAGAAAAGAACAGCATTCGTAACAAAATAAAACACTTAAAACATTGAATGTCAATTTATAAAGTTAATGAGGTTTTAATACTCTTTATAAAACGAACTTTTTAATTAGTTATGTCCGAAAATTCGTAAGATTGAAGCTGCCACTATTTTGTTTCGACCGTACACGTGTGTTTGACATGCTCATCAATGATGTTAACCATTATTTCAACTAAATACACTCTATTACACGAATAAAAGCTGTTGAATTGGAGAAATAAGATTGTAATTAATGAGTTTCTTAAATTTTTAGGACACTGGCAACTCTGTGACAGTAAATTAAACATTAAAGAAATCAGTGTTTCGATCGTTACGTGATTTGGTCATCTTCGCTCAATAATTTAGAAAAGTATATTTACAGCAGAGAAAATGCGGAAAATTTTATGAAAATGCTTTGAAACGTTTAAAAAATTATTTTAAAGACTCATAAATGAGTTGAGATGATTATATATTATTTATTTTTGCTTCCAAACAGCATTGTTTCGATCGTTACTTTTGACAAACAGAATTCGCAAGAACACATTACACTGTTAGAAAAATAGTTCAACGTTTCACCGAAATTCCGGTGCGAATTTAGCTGCAACCGATATTTTGAAAAATGTGGTGCTAGGATTAATCATTTTAGTGGTGCTTCCTCAAGCACCATTTTTGCGGTGAAACCTTGAACCAGGATCTAGGATTTTTCTCTAACCGACTGTATGGTTAAAGCTTGAACCAATATACAGGATTTTTCTCTAACCAATTATATGGTTAGAGCTTGAACCAATATATAGAATTTTTCTCTAACCTACTATATGGTTAAAGCTCGAACCAAGATTAGGGTTTTATATCTAACCAAATGTACGGTAAGTGATTGAACAACATCGAGGTTTTTTCTCTAACCAAATGTATGGTATAAGATTAAACCAAGATAAGAAAACTCTCTTTAATGTTTTATTTATACACCGAGGGCGGATTAAAGGGGGGCGGAGAGGGCGACCCCCCCCCGCCGTGAAAAAAGAAATTAATGTAAAAGATCCTATTTTACTTCCGTAAAATGGATATATATGTCAATTTTCTAACTGCCCCCACCGACAAACTTGCATTAATCCGCCCAGGGGGGGGGCAGAGGGGGCGACCGCCCCCTCTCCGAGAAGAAAGAAATTAATGTAAAAGATCCTATTTTACTTCCATAAAATGGATATATATGTCAATTTTCTAACTCTAATTTTTGTTTACGCACATATTTTATTTTTAAAAAATAGCAGTTAATTCATTTTGCATATTTATGAAAACTTAAAATGAGTTTGTTTTTTTTCCTGGTTACCGTTTCATATTTGACCCAGCAAGATGTGCACCTGGTCTTTCAGGCCAGGGAGATTAAAAAATTACTGTAAAAAATAAACCATCTGGTGAATATTTTTTAGATTTCGTGTAGCTGTATAAGCCTTTATTTTTCAACGAAGATTACCTTGCAGACTATTTTTGTATTTTTAAATCTGCATTGCAGACTGATGTAGATAATTCTGCTACTAAGATTATATTTAAAAAAAGCAATAAACATACACCATAATTAAAAGCATATCTAATGCCGGATATCCATATATGCCAGTCAAAAGACCTTCGGATATATCCGATATTCGGCAAATCATTATCCGGATCATCCCTAGCGTAAAACATAAAAGCAATATTTAATCACGCCATAAAATTACTCTTTTGTCTGACAACGCTTCAGCTGATTGACAATTTATGACTTGGCCTTGAATATCTCAAAACTTGCCCTTTTTGTTTTCCTTGATTTTTTATATTTTAATCACCTATTACTGCTTTATAAGATTGCAAAATTTTAAACTGGCAAGGCTTTTTAAGTTATGAATTTTTAAAGAAATAACATTCGGATCTATGTGCAATGCAGTACTATCTATTTATTGTTATTATTAGTTCTAATTATGAAAACATTGCCCAAATTTTCATGCACTGTATAAATTAGTTTTGTTTCCTATTTACTTTTTTTTGCATACCGAATGTCATTGATTTAGTGTCTTTAGCTGAAAAATGTATAAGTTCTTTCTGTAACAGGGCTTACGTGAATTTTTTTTAATATGTTGCTTCTAGGTACAGTCAGGGCACAGGGCAGACTGCCCTCCTCATGGGAGTAAATGGGCATGCAACATTGGGGAAAAGGAAGGGGTGTTTCCTATTATAGAAAATACTGTTTTCAAACAAGTGATATCTAAATTTTCTTGAATTTTAGGGGGGCAGTTGTCCCTCTTGCCCTTATTAAGTCTATATCCCTCCCTCCTTATTACAGGCATGAAAGCACAAAACGGCTAAAAAGACTGAACTTTGCTGAGAATCATACAGAACAAATAAATTATTATGCATTTCACACATTATCTGTTATTCTTTTATATGTGTTCATTATTAAATTAACTAATATTCATTATAAAACTGTATTCAGGATAACTAAATTCATTAACCTAATTTAAATACTACATCTCAAATGCATCAATGATGTTGTCAAAGACTGAAAACTTTCATGCTTGTTATTAGTCTGCCACTAATATTTGTGATAATACAAACTTAAGTATACAATCTTATATATAAAGTAAACAAAATAATCAAATACAATACAAACAGACAAAAGTAAACAAAATAATCAAATACAATACAAACAGACAAAAATAATCAAATACAATACAAACAGTTTCCAAGGGGTCTTACGGTATAAGTAAACAACACCGTCGATTATTAGGGTTAACGTACCCGCAATTACGAGTTGAAGCATGACAAACAGAAGTATTCAGTAATGTAATATAATTTATTAGCCGACCCATTTTAAATATATATCGTTTCAATTTCAAAAACTATCAAGCTGTTATTCGTGACCATTTGCCAAAATAATATTATAATTGATTCATTTTGTGTCATCAGTGGATCGCGTATGATTAGGGTTAGGCCATGCCCATCACCATGGCATATGTGTGGATATCTTAATATTTTCACTTATTCAAAAACTATTATACATTGTTCATAGACTTAATTGATTCAAAATGAGAAAAAATTAACACTTTTCTTACCTTTACGGAATCCCCTCTATCCTACGCGAGCGAGCAGCGTGGGCAGCCATATTGTTTTGGTTGGTTTCACCGAAAATTCGACTTTTCGTATATCGAACCTAAAATTCCGATAATTCGGTTCGACCTGGGTTAGAATTTTTCAGGAATTTTCAAATGAACCACAAAAGCGGTTAAAGGCTTATGACATTGCTTGTAGCTCTCTGTTTTCACCGGTTATTTGGTGAAAGGTTGAACTTATATTTATAACAGTGTATGTGATTCTTGTTGCGATACTTTAATATTTTAAGCATGCTACTGCCATATGTTGTCCGAAATAGTAAACAAATCATCATTTTATTATATGCATACTATATTTTGATTATGAAACTTTTATATAGGTGCTAGAATTTTTTTTCTTGATGTTGCAGAGCATCAGTTAACGTTAGAGATGTCCAAAATTAACCGTTTGCTGCACAAATTTTTTAATTTAAGGATATTTACAACAAACTTTTGTAATAAATGATTCCAGTTCTTGTTTCTGAGCAGAACTAAAAATTCACAGAAAAAAAAAAGAAAAAAAATTCAGTTATAAGATCCTTTTTTTTCTGAGATAACTTTAAGTTAGGATGTGTGTTTGTACCCACATTTTTAGAATCGCCCACACATCAAATCTGAAATTGCAACATGTGACTAGTTCATTCTACAACAATCTTTATAAAATGCTTTAAAAAGAAATTTTAGAAATTATATTTTAACTACTAAAGGAACAATGTACTTAAAAACTTCAAAATTAGTTTTAAAAAAATCCCCCATTTTAAACGAAAGCCTGTTCAAATGTGAATATTTTGACACCTGATGCACATAAAAGTATTTCTTGTAGAATTTAAATTTCATACAAAAGAAACACTTCAGTCTTGCAACTAGAAATTAGACTAATTCATATCAGTTATCATCATAGGTATACGCATAAAATATCTGCTTGCGGGAAAAAAAAAAAAAAAAAAAAAAAAAAGATTCCAGGAATGTCTTTTCGTAAATTTAATGTTTCTTTAAGCATTGGCAGTACACTAAATGAAAATACTTTAGTATATCATAGTATAAGTAGATTTTGACATAAACTAAATTTTAAAAGAAACAATATGAAAATTTTATTTTTCCTTTTTTGGAAGGGAGGGAGGGGGCTACCTCTTAATATTTGTTTCTTGATCAATTTTATTTTTTTCTTCTAATTTCTTTTTTTTTCTTTCTAATAAATAATCATTGTTAGATATGCATATAACACGTGTAGAAGCGGTTGAGGGGTGGACAAAAGTTTATTGTTTGTTTCTGGAATTTCTAAATTCCCCCAACTCGTTTTCGAATTTCGTTTGCGAAGTATTCTGTTTATGTTGAGGCTCTCTTGGCAGCGTGCCAAGTTAAAGTGCAACAGTTCTAAAACCAGTTTCCTAGCGATCTTTTCTCCTTCTGTGAGATGACTGCTTCACACTCCTAAATCTGCTTATAAATTATATAATAAATATTTTTCATAGTTTCAGTGAAATTTTTTACTGTTTCTTAAATTCGTTTCGAATTTTTACATTTTCTCTCGATTTGTCAGAAAGAAAATCAGTTTTTTAAGTTTTAACTTTCATTTAGTGTGATTCGCATATAAATTAGAAATTGAGTTTCGTATAGGAAAATTAGTTATAATTTTAAAGTTTTAGGAATGGTTATGATAAAACTAAGATCGCTTCTATATATCGAATTCTTTTACGGCAATTTGCTACTTCGATATATGGAGGTTCGACTGTATTTTTAATTCTACGGCACTGGCGATTTAAATAAAGAAGTGCGGAAAAAAAAAAAAAAAAAAAAAAAAAAAAAATTGTCACTCACAAGGATGGAAAAAGATTGAAACTGGAATACTTGTACATAATTTTTCTAAAAGATGCAATTTTCACCCCAAAAAAAGCAGTTTCCACAGATTTAACTTTTTACTGAAACATCATTTTAAAAAATAAAAATTAAATGAATTCCGTGGAAATTGTAGTTCCCCCTACATTTTCCCTGTTTTCATGAAAATTTCTCATTTTCCGCAAGTTTTCTGGGTTTTTCCCGTGATTTCTATATTCCCTGAAATTTCCCGCATTCGCTTAGCAACCTTGTTCTTTCCCTTTTCAGGATATAATGACTGAAAATCTGCTGAGAGTATTGTTTGTTTCTTAAAATTCCAAAAATTACTCACATTTAAGATTAAATAGCGGAAGAGCATTACTCTTGTATCCAACAATTTTAACAAGTATAACTTAAAAGTTTTTTTTTTTTTTGAAGGGGAGAAGCGGGAACTGGCACATTTTTTTTTTCAAATTTTGAAAAAATAATTACACTTTAGTTGTTTTAATGATGGCACTTCCTTCTTCATTGTTGGAAATTCAAAGTGTGGTGGGATTTGTATTTTAAAATACCAAATTTTGTGAATTCATAAAAGCTATATTTTTATTAAAAAAAAAAAGCTGTTTAAGACCGTCATTATGTTTTTAGTTCAATAAAAAATTCAAGTTTTGTAAGCGCCATAAACATCGGTAATCAACTAATTTACAGACAAATTTTCCAAAAATACGTAAATTTTCGGACCCGAAAATGACGGAAAACATTGCGTTTTCGATTCAAATAGCCCGCACCTAGGAGCAAAAAAAAAATAAAAAAATAAAATAAAATAAAAGATATGCCCTGGGCGAAGGCCTGTTACGTTAAAATGGAAAGAAGAGGAAACCAAAACTAAGGTTTTCCCCTGGCGCTGTGATATCTAACTGCAGCACTATATGTTCATAATATTTAGAACTTAGATAGCTATAGATAATTATCTTGTTAACAAGGCAACCCCAGTCAGGTGACGTTTTCTAATAGTGCTTGTGTTTAAAAAGTGAAATTTCTGATTATTTGTATATTAGACATGAATAAATTGTTTAGAAATGTTAAAGAATTCTCTTTATTTTAAGACATGTTGTTTGTTGATCATCGATAAAGTGAAATTTGGTGAAAATCCGATAGTGTTTGTTTTGTGCAGAATATTTAACGTGTCGCGTTAGGCTTTAGTTTTCTGCTTTTAAATGCTATTTGGATTTATTTTGTGAAAAAGGCATGTTGGTCATAAATAAAAGCATACGTCAAGACCATTAAATAAGGATTTTTCAGGTTTGTGCTTTTGTTTGGTTGATTTTACCGTTACGGTGAGAATTTATATTGTTGTCTATGGTCGCGTAATCGCTTGTTGTGTTATTTTAATTTTATTTGAATTGCTGCAATAATGAATTGTGATAAAAAATTACAGATTTTTAAGGTTTTAACGAAAGATGTATAATTTTAATCAATGTATGATTTCGCTTACATCGATTTGCAGAATTCATATCCAGTTTTTTTAGGTTTAATCCGAATCAATAAATAAGGAATTTTGAGTTGTTTCTGGTGAGTTTTGATTTTATTCTGATTTTAACAGTGTAAATTTTGTGTGTTTTAAAGATATTAAAATTGCATGATACTCTTATAGGAGGTAGTTGGTTTATTCTAGCGTTTTTCTATTACTTTTAAACAGTGTTTTTAACATTTTGAGGGAAATTTTGCTGTATGATTTTGTGCAGAAATATATTCCCGTATTTTGCATAATTTGAAGATTTTTTTTTAAACGTACAAATAGCCCAGAGCAAATGTGTTGTTTATGTTCAATTTGTTTTTTACTGCATTTGAAATACGTGTACAAATGCTTTAATAAGGTGTTTGGATAAGTGTATTTTAGTTTTTGGTTTATTTTTTCTTGTATAACTATGTATGTTTATGTTATGTTTGGGAAGAAAAAAAAATTGCCAAGTTTTTTTTTTTTTTGATTTCATTGGGGTAGCAGGTTTAGTTGGCGACAAAAAAAGTCGCCAACTAAACCTGCCACCCTAATGAAATTTCTCCCTCAGTTAATATATTGAAATTAAATTTAAACTTCAGAATCCAGTTTGCAGAATAAGATTAAATATATTTTCAGGTTCAAGAGTTTTGAGTTGCTTCTGGTGATTTTGATTTTATTCTGATTTTAACAGTGTAAATTTTGTGTGTTTTAAAGATATTAAAATTGCATGATACTCTTATAGGAGGTAGTTGGTTTATTCTAGTGTTTTTCTATTACTTTTAAACAGTGTTTTTAACATTTTGAGGGAAATTTTACTGTATGATTTTGTGCAGAAATATATTCTGGTATTTTGCATAATTTATTTTTAAACGTACAAAAAGCCCAGAGCATATGTGTTGTTTATGTTCAAATTGTTTTTTACTGCATTTGAAATATGTGCACAAATGTTTTAATAGGTGTTTGTATAAGTACATTTTAGTTTTTAGTTTATTTTTTCTTATATAACTAGGTATGTTTACGCCATGTTTGGCAAGAAAAAAAAAGTTGCCAAGGTTAGACATTGGCGACTACAAAAGTCGCCAGCTAAACCTGCCACCCTAATGAAATTTCTCCCTCAGTTAATATATCGAAATTAAATTTAAACTTCAGAATCCAGTATACAGAAGTAATAAGATTAAATATATTTTCAAGTTCATAAAAAATAGATAATCTTGGAACATTCTCGATTAATATATCTAAATTAAATTTAAACTAAGCAATAAGAGTAAATATGAGACATAACGATAAAAAAATTTCAGTGGGGGTCACCCAAAATGTGAAAAAAAAGTAGAATTTCTCACAAAAATGCTTGATTTGCTGAAAGCCATTTAATGAAAATCCAAAATTTTAGGGGAGTACCCAGGCCTCTTTGGCCCACACCCTGGCAAATATATTTTCAAGTTCATGAAAAATATACAAATAATAAGCTGAATGTTGTAAAAATAAAAGAAATGTATGAAGTTATTGAAAAACTTTCATATATGATGGATAAAACATGCCTTTAACCAACAGCACAAATTTAAAAATAATTACATAACAGCCTTGAATTGATCATTACACAGAACTCTATCATGCATAATTTGAAAAAATTAAATGAAATTAAGTAATTTTGGACCACATTAATTTGTATACGTTTCAAGATGGCGACTCATAAAAAGTTATAATTTATTATTACAAAATATTCTAGAAACCATTTAGTTTCGACACATACAGTACCTACATACATATGCTTGTATAATTGCATACATACCTTTTCAATTGATGAAGATTCCAATTCGTTAAAGAGGTGGTTCAACAACACTTTATTCTCACCAGCTGATCCAAAAATCTTCTTTTCGATGAGGAAGGACTCCATAGCAAAGGCAGCACGGTTCATTTTTTAAAATCAGAACTGTAGCTTTTTTTTTTCCCCAGCAAAATAACAGGCGCGTAGCAGAATTGATATTATATCTGCTCCACATGCCTGCTATTCAGCTAGTAAAAGTTAATTGTACGATAAGCTTCTGCAAAAGAAATTTAATGACATACATGTAGCTAAGAGTAATGTGAATAACCATTTATCTAGCTATCACTTTGTATATACTGCAGAAAACAAAGATTTTACTGTAAATGACATACAACTACCCATTATTAATTAAATATAATATTAAAAGATACTTATACAAAACAATACCGGATATAGTACAATAAAACACAAGAAATTAAGTAGTAACACAAAAAAAAATAAAACAAGAATAATGTAAAAATAATTGTTTTAATTCCACTAGTCATTTTTATTAGTTATGCTAAGAAATACTAATATAACATACCTAATTGGAATCGGCTGTACTAAATAAACATTGAATTCACCGATGTGTGCATTGTTTACATTCGTCAGCCGGGAAATCATTAGGCTTAGGCGATTTCAACATGGGCTTTCGAAGTCTAATGATATTTATAATGATTCGAAGAACTTGAAATAATGCAACTGGTACAATGTATCGTGCCGTAACAGAAAATATCTCTTAAAAGCATTTTATAAATATTGACTCTCTAAAGCAATGACATGTTTTGTTTACATTGCAAAATTCCAGACTTACCTTAGACAGTGACGAATTAGATTTGGATGAAGTGGACTTCAAATGTCGACATCGTTTAAACAAAAGTACTGCAGAAACACTGATAGAAATTTTGGAAAAAATCAAAACACACCACTAACATGCATCACGAAATCATCATGAGCTTGAATCTCTTCAGTGTTGCCAAAAGAAAAACTCAAATTAATCTGACCATTCACAGAGAACCTTACAAAAAGATTATGTCAGATTTTGGATTAAACTAACCCCTGTGCGAAATTTTCGGAGAATCATGGATAACGACAGTTCTACGAGGGACGCAGCCAACACCAACCAGTGTTTAGAATTACGTAATTAAATTAATTATAATTTAACTATTAATTATCAGTTTTTAATTAATTAATTTTTAATTATATAATTAATTTTAATGAAGTTTTTATGCTGTATATATTCCCTCAAAGGGTATTCAGGTGAAAGCCGAATTTTCTTAGTTTTGTGAAAAGCAAAACTAAGTGAAAAGAAAAAAATTTAATGATGTCAGATTGTTGAAAAAACTCGGAATGTCTCTTCAGAACCTGTTTTGTGCACTTTTACGAACGGTGAACTTATATTAGTTTATGAAACAGTCAGGAAAATTTTTAAATATACATCATTTGTATTATATTCATTTTGCTATGGAAATTTTATTCTCCGGAAATATCTTTTTAAAGAGTTGCTTAAGGCATTTATGCTTTTTTGTTTATAAAAGTGGGCTATACAGTTTGTAGGGAAACACTGATTTTTTTCGATTCTTTATGATAATTAGTTTGCTATTAAAGCTGTTGCGAACCATATGATGAGTTTAGATTTTGTCAAGGAACAACAGATACATAAAATAACATCTTATTATTATTACTCGCAAAAGAGATTATGCAAAGAGATAGCTTTAAACTGAAAGCAAATTAATAGATTACATTGCATTAAAACAATAGAACGAGTTATTAAATTATCATTAATTAAGAACCAGATTATTTAATTAATAATTTTAATGAAACTTAACTTACGGTTAGCGTTAAAGCGAATGCAAATTAATGAATCACGATTCATTAAAACAATAGAACCAATAGTTATAAATTGCTGTTGTTGTTCTGGAATTACGGCCGTTTAGCAACACTTAGGCTCTAAACCGAGAGGTGGAGTGCCCTCCGTGGGAGGTCTTTCTAAGGGCTTCTAACCCGTACCTACGCTAACTTTCGGAGGAAACCACTGAAAACTCCGTCGGCGGACGCAACCTGGTTTCGAACCAGGCACCTTCTGTTTCCCAGTTCAAAGCGCTATGCTCTTGGCCACTGGTGGGGCCCAATCGTTACATAATTATACTAAAAATTTTAACTTACTTTTAGCATCAAACTGAATGCAAATTAATGAAATAAAATCAAAGATGGTGGCCGGGATACTAATCTGTACTCGACCCAATTTATAAATAGAAAATCACTCAAAAAATATTGATTATAATCAGAATTCTGACTCTTATAAAATTCGAACAAAAACATGTCAGTTTTCTGTTACATCTTACAAAGAGCTTGTTGGGACTTTTTTAATTAAATACTCTGATACTGCATGAAATTCGTCCGTGAAACTAATTTATTATCTTCTAACCATATCCGTAAAAAGTAATGATATCCCCATGCAAAAAACCCCTAACGGGTTAAAAATTCGTGACGCAGCATTTTACTTTATAGCTATATGAATTTTAAATATGGGTCTTAAAAATAATGATATGAACTGTTGAGTGACCCCTGCTGTGACTTTTAAAGATTCGTTTTTAAATTCCATTACAGTTACTTTCGTTTTATTTTCTTAAGAAGATTTACGTATTTAAACAATGTTTTTAATTATTAAATACACTGTCAAATATCACACTTTCACCGAGTCTATATAATGTATTCAAATGAATTTATTTCAATAATTCAATTTATCTTTTGCGTCACGCTATTCAAAAGGGCAAGCAAAATTTTCATACATTTCACTTAGTTTGGATACTATGACACTAAGTAAATATTTACGTAAATTTATATCCACCTTAATTAATTCAATTATTTTATTTACTACAAGCATCGTTAACTGTCTCTGGTAACTCCTATCTTTATTTGCAATACACGTTTCGACACAGCGTTTTGTGGCCCTTGTTGATTCACCCAAACACGAAATTTCCACATTTACTTTTTCCGCTTTTCATCTGCAATCTATTTAAACAATTTTGAGTGATACCCCAGACATCTGACCCTGAGTCTAACAAACAAGGGAGTTCCTGCCACTTAAAATTCGATCTCTTATGTAGCACCGTAGAGTACTCAGCAGGGGCTTAGCTACCGCCGTATCTGCTGTAACAATTATACGGGGTCCCCAACGTGCCTAAGCAAAAATTAATAAAAACCTCCCAATTTTTTATCTGAAATTCAAAAAATTCATTCCCTTAAGGATAAAATTCAATAGCCTTGCATCCAGTTTTCCGGAGGTAATAACAGCATGCTTTTTATTCTTGACCCTTCCAGTTACAACCGCAACTGCTGAAAGAAGTTTTTCAAAATTAAAACATAAAAAATTACCTAAGAACTTCGATGGGACAGGAACGCCTGTCAGACCTGTCACTATTGTCCATAGAGGCAGTAACTTTAGAAAAACTAAAGTCATCATCAGCTATAAATGATTTAATAAATCAATTTGCCAAAAAAAAAAAAAAAAAAAAAAAAAAAAAAGGCAAGGTGAGTGTATATTTAATTTGAATTGTTTGTAAAAATTTTGGAAAAAGTGACAGATAGATATTTACGATGAATAAATATTTCTTTTAATTTTATGCAAAATTTTTTTTTCTTTTGTGAGAAATCTTTACCCTTCCTAAGGGCCCCCAAACAAATTTTTATACGGGGCCCCGCCAAGGCACGCTATCCTTCTGGTACTCAGTAAAACGCTTCTTGATTTAATTGTTTTTATCCTTTCGCTGTGACAGACAGCAGCGAGGAGCAATCAGCATAGCTGGCTGGGATGCGCCGAGCGATGACTCATTTCTCGCTCCTAAGCTGTGTTGCGTAATTTCTTCGGCAGGTGTCTGATTTCTAACGCTCGTCTGTCTCGTTTCTCTTGATTTGTGAAAAAGAAGGTTATGAGGTTTGTTATGAAAACAATTCTTGCCGCGACATTTTGATGCAAAGCAGCCTTGGGCTAAACACTTAAAGCATAGATTGCCTTCCTTTACGACCTCTTACCTTTCATTAACAGATAGGTTTTTAAATTTCGGACACAAATATAATGCATGATTATTTGAGCACAGAAAACATTTAGAATGTTTACCTCAGATAAAAACACATTAGCCACTCCCTGATCATGGGCGCCGGGAGGGGGGTGCAAGGGGGTGCATTTGCACCCCCCTGGAGTTTGAAAAAAGGATAATTAACCTGAAAATATAAGTAATTTGTTTTACCCTTAGGACAGTAAAAAAACGATCCTGAATGTGTGTGTGTTATTTTGAATTCTACGTGTGTTTATGGCTTAGTATCTTCTACCATTGTACATAATTTTAATTGTTTGAGAAGTCACCCACATTTTTATTTTGGGATAATGTTGGCGCACGCACATGAGCCCTCATAATTTATTGGCCAACGCTTACGGTCGTAGTATGTGTTGAATGCTTCACGGCATGTGTTCGCAATTAGGAAAAAAATATTTTGAAATAGTCTGGTAATATTCGAGGTAAGACGGGACCGGGCTTGTGTCGAACTATCGAAATCATTAAATTAATAAACAGATAAATGGAAATAAAGCAATTTTTGTGATTTGAGTGCATATTTAAATGAAAAATGTAGTTACATATTATCACACTACTGATTACAGCAGGTTAATAATCTCGGAAAATAACAGTCAATTGTTTTGTATTGACGCGTTTCCGTAGAGCAGTATCCCGCCATTACCAAAGCAGCATGTCAACACTGCACAGAAATGTCTATGAGGACATCTACAGAAAAAATACACCCACTTTCTTTAGGAGAGGGTTTTCTGATAGGGCTTCCGGGTGCACCAAGTATTTGAATTTTGTCCTGCAACAAAAAAAAATCGCCTGTTTTATATGTGTTGGTCATTATTTGGGAGCTAAACTGATTTTTTCACTAACTGAGATGTATGGAAAACTAGAACAACGGAGACTCGAACTATCGAGACTCTAGTGATTAAATGCAATCATTTTAGGACTTAACGCTTAAAGTTTAACATTTCTTTTTAACGTTATAGAGTCAATTTTTCAGAGATTTAAACTCAAAAAGTATTAAATGAAAATTTGTATTTTGAGTTTTTTGACATGGTGATTTTTCAAATATGAAGTGAAGGCGTCACTTTCGAAACTTGGGCTCTGTTTTAATAATTGGATGTTCTTGCCAAGTGCACTTAAGGCAAACTTGCACATGGGGTATCTGTCATGTAAGGGGGGGGATTGCCTTGGGCAGAGGACTTTTTAAGGGGTTCCAACGCGTATTCACGTAACATGTAGAGAAAACCGGCCATAACTGAAAACCGTTAGATTGGCAGCTGCGCGGCAGGCCAGAACTATTGATCTTCACATTTCAGCCATCTACCATTTTCAGCACTGGACATGGCGGGGACCCCTAAGCCAAAAATTACTGTATACATCAATGCTAGAGAAAATACATTTCGCTTCAGTTTTTCTGGGAAAATTCGTCTGTTTAAATATAAAAATCTGTTATCAAAATTGCATATAATTTAAATAATTAATTATTAGTATACTTAAATTGAGGTATTATTAATTAGGCCAAATTAATAGTTTAAGATTTTGTACTTTTGAGCTGCGACAAAAATAACTATGACGATGTTTATTTCACATATTGATGCTACATTTTCCAGTCAAGATTCTTCCTTCAAACGCCAAATAGCCTAATTTTTTATACATATGTATACAGGGTGTCCCTGAAGATAGTTAAAATACATACAAAGAAGCACTTTTCTGCATTGCAACGTTTGGTCGGAAATGAAAAATGTAGATAGTTTCAGTAAGATAGGGCTAGCCTATTTCGCAAATAATGTGCGTAACCACCCCATTGTAATCTTTGACCCCGATCGATTGGACAAGTTGAACTAGTCGCTTGGCCAGCACGTTCATTAGATTAATCAAGTATCGAATTTTGCTTTTGGGGACATCTCAAGGCACTCGTTTACAAGACTCCAGTTGACACACATGAGGGCCTCATTGCAAAACTTTAGTAACCGCTGCAACCATTCGTGGAACACCTGGCATCTTCGAAAGGGTAGACGCTACCAGCACATTTGAAAAATTGCAGTAGAGCTTTTTCATTTCTTTTGCATTTGCTATATTTCCATCTACACTTTTTATTTCTAACCCCACGCTGCTAATCTGCTATACAAAAAATGCTTCTTTATATGCATTTTATTCTTAAAGTTTAGCCTATGAATTCAGGAACACCCTGTATATGTATATATCAGCGGCGTAGCCAAGGGGGGGGTTAGGGGGGTCATAAGCCCCCCCCCATGAGAAATTTTTACCATACAAATTGTATATTTTTCACTGCATTATCGCACACATGTATACATATATATGAGTTGTAGTAGTCGTAACCCCCCCCCCCATGAAAAATTTCTGGCTACGCCCCTGGTATATATATATATATACCAGGGGCGTAGCCAGAAATTTTTATATATAGAGGAGAGGAGGGTATTATGGAATAGTGGGGAAATATGGAATACCGAGTTTTTGGCTCTGTTAGTTTTTATTGCCACAAGTTAATACCATGAACAACTCAAGAAAGATTCCCGTCTTACAATGCAGTAAGAGTTGACCGCTCTCTGTTGCCGTACCACTCGCTACAGAACAAAGTATGTTTTGTGATTTTCAAGAGTTTTTGTGGATAAGTTTTCGAACATTTTAACTTACTAGTAAACACGTGACATGAACATTGATGTTACGCATAATGTACACTAAGAGAATGGTAGTTTGTTCTACTGTGGTTATTTTTTAGATGACAGTGTTTTGCCAATTAGTTTTAAAGGTTCGTTTTCCGAGATGGCGAGTCGGATATTATGGAATACTGGGTAATATTGTAATGGATTTCATGCCATCCACTAAAGACCCGGAAAACAAAGACGCTGAATGCATCTTTTGTCACGAAAAATTCTCTAATGATCAACGACGATAAGTTTGGATTCAAAGATCCAGCTGTTCTCTGTGGGCTCACCATGACTGTACCGGAGCAAAGAAAGAAAATTATATCTACAACTTTTCTAAATCGACTCGAAGCAGAAATGACTCCAGTTTAATGATTTGAACTACAAAACATAAAAATTTGTTTTATAGTAACAAATAACTATATATGAAGCAATATGAATTGCTTTTCATCGGTTTAAACCATCTATTCCATATTACCCGACTATTCCATATTATACTCCATTCGTAACTTTTTTTAAAAATATTTTTTTCTATACACTATAAGAAAAAACCATGCTAAATTACAGCACAGTGTGCTGGTAATCATAACGCCAACACCTGTGCTGTAAATTTCAAGCACTTTGAATTTTCAAGCACTGTGTTGTAAATTTACAACACCGTGTTGTAAATAGTTGGCACGATGGCACGGTGGCACAACAGCACATGTGCTGTAAATTTACAGCACCGTGTTGTAAAATTACAGCACATCATTTTCAAGTACCTATGTAAATTCACAACACTGTGTTGTAAAATTACAACACTTCATTTTTCAAGCATCTATGTGAATTTACAACACTGTGTTGTAAAATTAAAGCACCTCATTTTTCGAGCACTTATGTAAATTTACAACACCATGCTATAAAATTACAGCGCCTGATTTTTCAAGCACTGTTGTGTATTTTTACAGCACTTGAATTTTCAAGCACTGTAACGTGTTTTCACAGTTCTTGAATTTTCAATTTCTTTCATGGAATTGTACTGCACTTCTGTGTAAGTTTTAGCCCGATGCAATTTTTCTGTACACATGCATTTATAATTACGTTTCGAGCAAAAATTTATACCTATCCCTCGATTTGCACGGCACTCAATTTACACGTTTTGAAGTGAAAACTTTTTTATTTTATTTTATTGTGTGTGTACATCATACACATTTACAATTACTTTTCAAACAAATTTAGCTATCCCTCTATTTGCTCGGTACTCAATTTACGCGGTTTTCAAAAGAAAACTTTAGTTTTTTTTAATATTATTTATGGGATCCTACAATTTACAATTACATTTCAATCAAATTTACAGCTATCTTCTATATTCACTTTACTCAATTTACACGGTTTCGCGTTTACACGGTTTTACATGTTTTTTTAAAATCCTACACATTTACAAGTAATTTTCAAACAAATTTACACATATCCCTCGATTTGCACGGTACTCAATTTACACTGTTTTTAAATGAAAACTTATTTTACAGGTTTTTTTAAATTTTATTTATTGGATTCTACAATTTACAATTACATATCAAAGAAATTTACAGAACTATCCTTCAATATGCACGGTACTCAGTTTTACACGGTTTCGCTTTTATATGGTTTCAAAATGATTTTTTAAATGTTTTTTTTTTCCTTACCCTCCGGTTTACAATTAATTTTGTGACAAATTTACTCCCATCCCTCGATTTGCACGATACTCAGTTTACACTGTTTTTAAATGAGAACTTATTTTAGAGTTTTTTTATTATTTTATTTATTGGGTCCTATACAATTTAACATTACATTTCAAACAAATTTACAGCTATCCTTTCATATGCACAGTACTCAATTTATACGGTTTCGTGTTTATACGGGTTTTGGAATGAATTTTTTTTTCAGTTTTGTTAAATCCTAATATTTGCAATTAATTTTTAAACAAATTTACACTTATCCCTCGATTAGCACGGTATTCAATTTACACTGTTTTTAAATGAAAACTTAGTTTAGAGGGTTTTTATTTTAAATTTTATTTATTGGATCCTACAATGTACAATTACATTTAAAACAAATTTATGGCTATTCTTCGGTATGCCCGGTACTCAATTTATACGGTTTTGTGTTTACACGGTTTTTATATAATTTTCTTTTATCCTACACATTTACAATTAATTTTCAAACAAATTTACCCCGATTTGCGCAGTACTAAACTTACGCTGTTTTTAAATGAAAACTTTTTTCTCTAACTCTGAAGTAGTTAGAAATTTTGCACAACCATTTAAAATATGTAGAAAAATCTTGCTCCTTTAAAAAGCCAAAAAGATCTGCAATAAATATTTTTGTTGTTGAAACTTTTTGAAACAGCACTAATGTCAAATTACAAAATGTGACTTTAACCAAAAGCATTGCAAGTGGCTGTGGAAAATTTCGGAATGAGATTTTCATTCTTGAAACTGAGACCATTTGCTATTAAAATAAAATATTTTCAAACTCAGTCACCTCTATGCCTAATATGTTAATGTTATAGTGATGCATAGCTATAGGAGACTATAACTTTAAAAAAGAACTTTTGTGAGTGTGTAATAGCTTGATAATTAAATACGGCAATATTTTTAACAAAAACGTTAAATTAAAGTCTCGTGAACATAGCTTTGAAATTAATTTATTTTAATAACTAAGTAAGCAAACTTACATCCAAGTTTGAAAAGGGGGGGGGGAATTAATAATTCTTGACTTGTAAAGGGACTAAGGTTCCTCTTATTCATAGGGCCAAATTATAAGTTAAGATCATGGAAACAGATTTTTTCAAAAATTTGTTTGTATGGAGTTGTTTTATGCATACCCGTAAAAGGCAGGCCCGTTGTATTTCTAGAGTTAAGTTGCTTCAGTGTTTTGTTTTTTTACTATGTCACTCAGCTACATTTATACATACTTTCTCTTATTAATATCTTCTTCCACAAATCCAGATATTTAAAGAATACTTGTTGAAAAGCTAAATTAAGCATAATGGTAATATACAATGATTTAATGTGCTATTTATTTTTTATTTTACTTTCTTGGAACAAATGCAGGCAGTTAAGTTCTAAAGTAAAGATATAAAGATATGGCAGAACAAAATTTCATGCTGTTCTTTGAAAAAGTCAGTATAATGCTTTTAATTTATAGTTTAATAGATGAATAAAACTTATCATTATATGAATTAGTAGTTAATTTAAAATTGCATTGAAATTATTTATCTAGAATAATTTTGGTAGTTTCAAATTAAAAGTCATATTTATTAAAATTGCCTACGATAAGATTTTTTTATTAAATATAAATTAATATATTCAAAACAATCACAACTAAAGTAATTTAATAAAATAACAAAAGCACTCAACAAAAATCTGGTGGTGAAAAGTAAAAGTAATTAAAAACTTTGTAAAATGACTCATAAAAGATACAAACTGAGGTCTATCATTTTGAATAATACAAGAAAAGTCCACTCTTCTTCAGTTACAAAAAGTCAGACATCTGCACAAGTAAAAGGCTATTCTTTCTGACTGGGGTTGACTTTCTTGATGCTGTAGAAAAGTACACATTTTTGTACCAACCAAAGGGATTGTCCTGGATAAATACCCTTTTATGTGTATTATTTTACAAAGTTCTTAATTATTTTTGATTTAATAAAATGTTAGCTTTTAAATAAACTGAAAAAAAGCATAATATAACAAATGAAATTTAAAACATTAGAAATTTTATTGACTTTCCATATACAGTATATAAAGCTACATAGGTTTTTATATTTCATCTCTATTTTACGCCACATACAACATAACTTATTCAGTCTTCTCTTTGATCAAAGTTTCATTAATAAAGGAATATTTTTCAGATGCCTAGGATAAAAAAAAACACGTCATCAGATCAGCAAATAAATAAATCCCCAAAAATGTGCCATTCTTTTGTTTTTTGGCTACTATTTCAATATTTCAACTGATTTCATTAACCCATTTGTGCCCTGATATTTTTGCGACTTTCTTCGATTTTTGCTAATACCAGCAATAATAGATAAATTTCTGATGTATACTTCTTGAACAAGGGATGATTTCTTGTAAAATCATTATGCATAATAATTGAAATGTCAACATCCTACTAGGTCATGTTAAAATATTTTGTGAAATTGAGGTTCAAGACTCGTGAATAAAGGCTAGGGAAAATTAATAACGTTTTTGACTGATAGCGAAAATGCCGTCCCAAAAAAGGGACATAAATGGGTAATAAATGGGTAATAAAAGGAGCATAAATTGGTTAGCTGAAATTTATTAATATAAACACTTATCGATACTTTTGAAAATCTTTATCCAAATAAAATATTTAAAAATGTTAAACTATGAAAATTTTATCATTATTAAATACAAAATAACAATATATAACGTCATGCAAAAATCAGGTGTTATGCTGGTTTCTTTTTTAAAAGAATGCATAAAATATGTACTATGTTGAGATTCCTCAACATAAAGGCATTAAACTGCAAAAATACATCTGTAATATTTGGTGGATTTTTGATGTTCCACTGTATATACAAGGTGAGCCAATGGGATGAAATAATTTTTTTAAACTAATAAGATTCTAAAAATCATCTTTTGTAAAATTTAGTAATGAAGCAGCGTAATCTACATGAATGGAGATATTGTGTAGGTGCAGAATCGTTCATTTTTGGAAAATAATTTCCAAAAAGTCCTCTATTTTCCCACACACATTCTTGCAGACTCATTGCAAAGCTGCCTATAAAGTGCACAGTATTTTTAGCGTTATTGTGGACACAGCATGCTGAATCCTTTCTTTTAATGCTTGAAAAGTCTTTGGGAGGTTACTTTAAAATATTCTTTGTTTTTAGGTACAGTCACAAATTATATTTATAACACTGAAAGCACAAGACTGCCTTTCCTTTAGTTCGCTTTTAAGGCACACACGCATTGCTCACCCAACCCAGTATTCCATAACTTATTTTCCACACTCTAGATTGACAACAGTGGTGGTCAGAGCTGCTTCCCCTTTTCTTTCTTTGCAGTGACTTTTTTAAATGATACGTCAATCATTTCCCTTGTATGCATATACACATATATATAAAATTTATTTCCTTCCCTTTTTTTCTTTTTTTTTTAAACTTGATGTCACTTCTAAAACATTTAAAATGTATTTTTCTGACACAGTAATTATTTAAATCAATCAATGTGAATATTATTCTTTACTGAAGAACATTTTAAGTTTCAATTATTTCAATTAAAAATCTTTAATTATTGAAAAGGAAGTACATTAAATATAAAGTGTTTTTGTTAATAAATAATAAGCATGTTCTTAAAATTTTATTTCTGAAAGAAAAACTGTTAGTGTCTTATTATTATACAATGACATTATTATACAGAGAAACTCCCGATTATCTATTATGTTAATCACTGAGAATGCTCGCACGGCCAATAAAAGAACACAATCAATTCGAAAACCCTTTCCAAAAGAAAAACAATCAACATCAGTACAAAAACATACAATTTAGTTACATTTTTCAAGATGCATAACATTAAACTAGAAAATTTTCTTTTAACATTAATTGCTTAAAGAAATCTGTAATGTTAATTTGATTTCTGTATCTTGTCCCAGCATCTATGTGTATTGAAGTATTTTGTAAACCACAATAATACCACTGTAATCAAATCCTCTTTTAAAAGATTTTAATGAAATTTAATTTGATGTAAAACAATAAATAAATTATTAAAAAATTCAGCATATGAAATATACATGCATTACCATGCATTAACACTCATCAGATTTTTAAGGCTAAAAAAAAAGGGGTGATCTCTTCTTTAAATATGCAAGCCTCACAGCGAAATTTCATACCTGAATTTGAGGCAGATGATGAGTTCCAGAGGCAATTGGTTCGGCTCCTTAAGCGATACTGCTTCGTGGCTCTCAGTGCTTCCTTTAGGAGGTTACGAACTGAAGTCGCTCATCTCTTGAATATCCCGACACATTCTAGACTATACACCTAGAGGTCATATGTAAATTGAGCAGTAATAAAGGAGGCCGCATAAGTTGAAGTACCTATGAATGTAATTTTTATGAAATTATAAGTTTTTGTATAGTTTCAACAATTCATTGCATTATATAGAAATATTACACTCTCTCTCACACACACACACACACAGTTATTTATTATTTGACATAAAAAGTAACAATATAAAATATTTTTGTATATTCACATACGAGTAATAACTTGTTATAACATGAATCATTATTTTTTAATTACAGGTTTATATTTATATACATATATTAGCACAAGGGTGCAAATAGAATCTAAATATTGGGGGGGGGGGGGCTTGGCGACCACCAACTTCCAGCGACTGCCACCTTGTTTACATGGGGCTGAAACAGTCTCTGTCAATTTTACCCACATTTCTATTGGATCCTTTATCGTGTCAAAAATGGATTTGACTGTTCATTTGACTATTCCAACTTAAATAACTCCATTTTAGTTCTGTAGAAGCCGCCGATTGAGAATTGTGCTAATATTAAATTAAATGGAGTGTTTTTTCCATGGTTTGATTAATATCCTCTTTTAAATTAATCAGAAATTTTCAACATCTTTAAAATAAAGGTTGTAATGTTAAAATTCAATATTATAAATATATTCATATAAATCTGTACAAATCAAACAATTCAGTTTCAAGATTATTACTTAAACTGTTTTTGCATAATTTTATTTTAAAAAATTACTTACCTATATCATATTTACTTTAATTATATTTAAATACATATTTTAACGAAATATAATATTTCTTTCTTAAAAGTCCCTATAAACATTTTAAAAGAAAAAAAAATGTACATGGACGCACCCACGGAGGGGGGCTATGGGGGCAGAACCCCCTCCCCCCCTAAAGTTGGAGAGTTAGATGTCAAAAAACTTTAAAAATTAAAAGTTGTCATTAATGAGTTAAAATATTTTATTTTTAAAAAATCGTCTTCGAATTATTTATAAAATATCTTTTAGGGAAAAAATTGGTTTTTATATAAATACTTACAGTTAGTGTATGAAATACATTTAAACTCGGTTAATGTCACTGAATAGATCAGATAATTTTTTATGACTCTATAACGAGTTAATTTGATAATGGGATTGTGTTCCATGAGCAAGTGATACTGAATATTTTGACGAGATAAAAGAGTTATAACTACAATCGAGATCACTATAACCGAGTTCATCAGTATTTGCAGCCCTCCCCCCTCCCTCTACCAAAGTAAAATCCTGGGTGCGCCACTGATTCTGTATAAATAATTCATAAATGTAATACTATGAAAGAAGGATTATTCCAAAGAATGTTTCTTAGTTCTGAAATAGTTTAATGTAATAAAATAAACACTTAATATTTTGCAATTTAAAAATAACGCATGAAGAATAATTATTGAAAATAAATAATATACTTCAGTTTTGAAAAGCAATTTAAAAATGAGATAAAACAAGATAAATTTAAACTATTTTTGGAGTTGGACATAAACTATGTGATTTATTTAAAATGTACATGTTTTAATAAAAAATATTTTTTTCTTAAAAGTCTCCATATAAACAACATTTTTAAAAATATTCTGTATAAATAATTCATAAATGTATTACTATGAAAGAAGAATGATTCCAAAGACTGGTTCTCAGTTCTGAATTAGTTTAATGCAATTACAATGAGCACTTAATATTTTGGAATTTAAAAATTACTTAGGGAGAACAGTGCACCAATATATATAGTTTATATATAAATACGCATAGCAATTACTTCAACTTTTTTTTTTTTTTTTTTTTTTTTGCTAAATGTATAGGGGGAACTTTAATTATTGAAAATAAATAAATATACTTCAGTTTTGAAAAACAATTTAAAAATGTGATAAAACAAGATAAATTTAAGCTCGAGTTGGACATAAACTAATTTAGAATTTAAAACAGTACTATTTTTCTGGAACTACATTTTACCAATATTGGTTTAATGGGATTAAAACTTAAGTAGTATTATAAATTAAAAAAAAATTAAAAATGAATTAAATCAAAAGAATGCTTTCAAAAACCTGATACTTCATACTAAAATATTACAATAACAGTGAATACTCCTGATATTTTGACATTTAAAATCCATTTTATATAAAATATAAGTTAATAGTAGTATATTGTATAGAGCAGTGTTTCTCAGCATTTTACAAATATGGACCAGCAGATTACAAATTTCAAAATCTTCGCTGACCGGCACATTAAAATTTTCAATACCTTCGAAAATTTTAATGTGGCGGTCAGAATCAATTTAAAAACGAAATAAATTTAAACTTTTTTTTTTGAGTTAGACAAACTTAATGCAGAATTTAAAACAATATTTTTCTGGAAATACATTTTACCAATATTGGTATTAAAACATATTAATAGAATAATGAAGCAAGTAAAAGAGACTACAGAAATTTTATAACTATATTTTTATATTTATTTACATATTCTTTAAGATGAAAAGTTTTTAATACAATAACTCATGTCTACAAGACGTTAATGTTTCAAAATAATTATATTCGAATCGATGTTCCATTAGCTCATTGAAACGAAGAAATAATATTTATAAATATGTATATGTATACGAACTTGGTTTTATAAAATGAAGAAACAGCACTTTAAAAAGATTTTTTTTAATAAAAATAAAAGCAGTATATAAGTTATATTATTATTTAATTAATACAATTTGATAGTTTACTACCATTAACGCGTAATAACCTTGCAGAAATTTTTCAGTTCAGCAGTCTTGTTTACTAAACAAATGCACACCGGAACTCGGTTTGGCACCGTTTAGAACACCGCCAATATCCAAACATCGTACAATAAACACATACTTTATACGTTATTAGAAGCTTTGGAAGACTAAATTACAACATTATACGATTATCTGTAACCTAAACTTTTTACTACATATCATAATTTCAACCAAATAAATATTATAATAGAATTACTTACACTGCAAAGTCCAACTTCCGTAACCGGATTCCATTGTAACACATCGGCAATTCACTATCCACACTGTTTTCTTCGTTCAATATCTCTTGGAAATTCACGCATTTGCTTTTCAAATCTGGAACGACTTCAACAATTAACGTCTGAACACAACCGCCCTCCCATAATCAATTTTATTGAAATCTTTAACAGCCGTTGAAGAACAAGAATCGGTTAAACAACACGTCGGTTTACATATACCAGATTACAAAAACATGGGCATGGCAACCAAACCCTCACTCAACTCACATATTCTTGCCTGGAGTCCTAGCTTAGCTCACTGATAATGGCACGATATTCTGATTCGCTATGAATGTCATGTGACCACCAGAAGTGCCACCCTAAGTTTAAAAAACCAAGCGCGAGAGCTTGAATTTGATTTTGCTGCACGTGTTGTAAATTAGATATAGCACATTGTGTTGTAAAATTACAGATATTTAATACAGTGTAACAACAAAATAAATTGTGTATTTGTTTGCAATTGATATTTCATTACGATTAATTATAGCATGTACTCATGTTGTTTTGGGGGATTTTATTTAAAAATCTATGAAGTTACAGTTAGAAATGTAAATGGTATTCCATAATCACCTCCTCTCCTCTCTCTCTCTCTCTCTATATATATATATATATATATGAGACGTCAGGTATTTCAAGTAAAGTTTCAGAGTTAAGGCAGGTAATTTGGTTTATTGAACATTACATTTAAGTTACAATTTAGAATGAGAAGAGGGGAGGGGAGACGGGTACAAGAATCAGCGTGGACTCATTAAGCAGTTCTAGTGGCAGAAGTCCCCCGATTTTCGATGTACGGGAGTATTTACGCTTACCACACCACGTGGTCTGCGAAGACACAACTCCTCCTCTCTCTTATCTCTGATCGAACCACACACATTTCCCAACATGACCCGCATCCGGGGCTACAAGGGCGTGGGGACACGTGTATATCTAAAGAACTCAGAATCGACGGCCTGATGTCTGGCAAATAACAAAATAAATAAAACATAGCTCCAGAGCGCGCGTGGCAAGTATGACAGGAAAGCAAAACTTACAGTGAAAGTACCCGCTTGAACAATACCCAAACTAGTAAAACCCAAATTACCTTTTTATACATTACATATATATATATATATATATATCTTGGGTGCACCCCCTGGAAATGATCCTGCCGGCGCCCTTGTCCCTGATTATTGAAACGGAACTCTGGTGATTTAAGCACATTATTTACATCAGTTTTTGTTTTCACTCTTGCGGTCTGAAAAATGTCACATTTTCCGCCTAATTCGTGCGGTTCCCCTTGTTTGCAACTAATATGTGCCATTAATTCGCGGTCAAGAGAATTAAACAATCTATTCGAAACAATTAATTCACAAAGCGATTTAAAATCACTAACCTTTCGTAGTTCGCAATAGTACTCAAACGACGCACTTAAGCGTAATGCAAATTGTGCATAATTTTCGTTAAGCAATTTTTATGTTTTATTAAAATTGTTTATGCATTCTCGTGGCGTAAGTTGAAACTCTGGAACCTTTAAACCCAATTCTTCAGCCGCGAGTTTAAGATCATCTTTCCTAAGTTTTTGCAATATAGCCATTTTTGAAAGAAAAATAAAAAAAAAGGAGGAAAATCTAAAACACTTTCAGATTTTAAATACGCACTATAGTGACACATTAAAAGCGTATCATAATTCATGCGTCGTCCCTATATTTCTTCCTTATTTCATTAAGTTGGAAAGTGCATCATTATTCATGAGTGTGCCTTATTTTTGTTCCTTCTTTCATAAAACCCATCTTTGGAATGGAAATCTATCTTACAATCGCCTACTTAAACTATTTTACAATATTCGCCAAGTATATTACAACTAGCTCACCGTTTAAATATTGGTTCGAATGTGCATCATAATCCATGAGTGTGCCGTGTTTGTCTTTCTTGGGTTGATTTCTACTTTAACGCCCCGACTCTTGCCAAGGTGGCTATCATGAAACATATGTAGTAACCATGACGATTTTGTATATTTATGTGGCAATCGTAATTTAGAATTAAAATAGCGATTTGGAACAACTTGTAAGTACAGCATTCCGTTACATTATTATTTATTTTGGGTTGCCAGTTAATTTAGTTTTAATAATTAAGTGTCTTAAAATTCCCTAACTGGTGCGTTTATAGCTAGTTTGTTTACTTTAGTTTTCATCTAGCTCTTCTGGGAGCGTTGAAACTTGTGCATAACTTCTAGAGACCCATGACTGCAAAGCTCGCCAAAGTGCGGGAATTTTTAGGTTGGCGAGAGTGGGGGCATTAAAATAGGAATCAACTCTTTCTTGTACCATAAAATACATTTTTGGAATCGAATTCTATCCTAAAATCGCCTACTGAAACTGTTTTACAATCTTCGCCAGGCATATTCGAACTATAGTTCGAATATGCTTGGTTATAGTTGGAATGGGCATCATAGTCCATGAGTATACCGTGTTTTCCTTCTTTGTTCCACAAAACTCTTCTTCTGAATAGAAATCTATATTAAAATATCCTACCAAAAAGCTTTACAAATTTTCGCCGGCATAGTCAAACTATACTTCACCTTTATAAATACCATTTGGAAAGTGTATCATAATCTGTGAGTGTACCGTATTTGTCTTCTCTGTTCTATAAAACACTTCTTCGGAATCAAAAT
This sequence comes from Cheiracanthium punctorium, assembly GCA_038373885.1. Classification (NCBI taxonomy): domain Eukaryota; kingdom Metazoa; phylum Arthropoda; class Arachnida; order Araneae; family Cheiracanthiidae; genus Cheiracanthium; species Cheiracanthium punctorium. Next base: position 55,306 of record JAWZYV010015279.1, read on the forward strand.
CTATATTTAAATCGCCTACTAAAACTATTTTACAATCTTCACCAAGCGTTTTCTAATCAAAATATATTTATAAAAATTGAAAAGTGATACGGCGCGTAGACAAATCGTGCGTACACCAAAAATCGTGATCGAGCAAAATAGCACTCAAGTGCAAATAATCAAGGGAAATTGCTCTCACCGCCCAACCGGTCACTTTCGGTTTCATCCAACGCTGGCACAATGTATATTCACACTCTCATTAAGTTGCTCCCAGTTCTTAAACAATAGGTCCCAAATCTCCGGCTCGACGGACCCACTTATGTTGTCTCACCCCGTCGAGTAGCTCTAAGTCAAAAACACACGCAAAATTGATATCTCATTTGACTATTGAACACATTTTTATTTGATGCGCACTTTTCGGCGCTCGCTTCCGCTCTGGGATTGCAATTATTTTTTCTCCCTTTGCGGCCGTAGCGCGCTTACGCGAACAAAATGTATTTTGAAAATGTATTCAGGGCCTGATTAACACTCTTTTTGATACTATACCCACCTATTCCTGTCCCATTCCACTATTATAAAGAACAAATATTGTAGTTTTGTTGTGTGTGATTGTAGCAATGCTACACTATGGCGATCTGCTAAGGATGGGGGATGCCTTGGTAGCAGGACTTCCTAAGGGGTTCTAACGCGTATTCACGTTACATCTGGAGAAAACCTACCGAAACACCAGACCGTTAGATCGGCAGCATCGCGATGAGACCCGAACCCGGGACCTTCACATTTCGGCACAGTGCTTATGTCATTTTCAGTGACATAAGCACTGTGCCGTGGTGAGGCACTATTGTAGTTTTGAGGCCCCATGACTTTTATTACTGTAGGCCCGGCCTTCTAGGCCTATTCGATAATCAGGCCCTGAATGTATTTCAACATGTATTTGCGATACTGCCTCATTCTGTAACCTGAAAATTTCAAGGGAGCAAGATATATCCCTATACTCCCCAAGCTATGCCCTTGTATTATTGTTTCATTAAAAAAATTACAGGAGGAGTTAGTCCTCCTGTATCCATCCCCTGTGTACGCCACTGTTTTGACTCTTATTGGCCACTTATTTCGCTCCTTAAGAATGACTTATTCACTCTGTTCGTTTTAATGTGTAAATTTTGGTTGCATGAAAGATTTATACGATCTGGGTCTATTCTCAAATCATATCTCCCGGTTGTTGAGAAATAGTCGGTGGTTAGCTGCCAACTGGCCAGACCCAGTTGCTTGTTTAATCGACTGGGTACTCATATGCGACTTCTTATTCAAGAGCTGAGTTACAGGCGCGCACACAGGATTTTTGGCTGGGGGGGGGGGGGTCCAACTTTTACAGTGGGGGGGGGGGTCCAACTTTTAGGGATGTTCCAGATTGTCAAAAATCAGTGATGAAAAAGCTCGTTTTCATTAGATGGAATTCATCCAAACTCGTCCCATCCAGTTCCCTAAGAATACTACACAGTACAATGGGAAGGAAAGTAATAGTTGTTCAGTTTTGAAAACAAGATGTTGTTTTATGTTCGCTTTCAGTTCGTTTTTGAAAGTTGAGGAAAACGAGAAAAAAAAATTATTTTTTCATTTATTAGAACTGAAACTATTGCTACCTTTTTTTTGGAATTGTTTTATTTACTATTGATATAGGATAATAATCAATCGAAAAAAAAAATATCAAAGCCGATGGGGGAGGGTCCGGACCCCCTGGACCCCCCCCCCCTGTGTGCGCCACTGCTGAGTTAAAATACACAACAAAAATTTAAAAGTCAGCAGTAACTGTGTGGATAAAATCTGAAAGATTTTTCAAATGTCTTAAAACCAATATCATTTGAAACATGTAACCATATGGCTGAAAGAAGCAATCATAAAAGACACATAAGCGGAGCCTGATTATGACCAACAGGGGCCCCGGGCATTGATGAATCTGGGGGGCCCCATCTATGAAATTTGTTTTATTTTTCATAAAATTTTGATATAAAAAAGAATATTTCAGAACAACATTTTATACTGGGGGCCCTGGGCAAAGTCCCGATTTGCCCATACGATAATAAGGCTCTGCACACAAGAATAGGTATCTAAGCATAAAAAAAATTAATGTAATTTTGTAATATTATTTTCAGCTTAAATAAGTTTTCTAGATAAATCGCTAATGTTTCTGTAAGAGAAACGGGGTGGGGAGAGAAAAAAAATGCTTTACGGATAGCGGATGGAACAAAAGCTCCTCTAAAAGATAAAGCAGGAAATTTCGCCCGAGTTTTTGCCGTCGAAACTCTTCGACGGCACTCTTCTTGCCGTCGAAAACAGGGATATTAAAAGCTGTAGGAAGGAGCACAGATAAATCCTCTTTGGGAAGGAGGTGTGCACTGCTTTACGGCGTTCAACAGAGAAACCTGTTTGCGGCAGAGGAAATTGATTGAATGTAATGTGCTACACACGGATGTGTCTCTCTCTCTGCATATCTTTATGTAAAAGGCATAATCGTTATTAGGGAATGCAATGCCGCACTGTTTTCGTTCCGCCGGGATTGTGTCTATTGTTGCGACCAGGCGCGTAGCCAGGAAAATTTTTCGGGGGGGGGGATATGCCCCTGGAAAATATTTCGGGGGGGATATGAACTTCTTATATGTGTATAAATAGACGGAATTTCATCACTAATCCAAACATTTCGGGGGGGGGGATATATCCCGATATCCCCACCCCTGGTTGCGACCACTACTATCCCCCCTCAAATAAACTATTTTCCTTGTATATAATTAGATGCAGTAGATATATGTCTTCCAATAAATAGGGAATGCAATCCCGCACTGTTTTTCGTTTCGCGGATTGAGATTTGTTAATCCCCTGGGATCCCGCAATCCAGCGGGATTGACATTTCATTCAAACAAAAATTAATTTTAATACAGAAAATTAGGAAAAAGTAAGATTGTAAGCATTATCAAGTTTAATACTTTATCTTATTTGATAATTTATACATTGCCTTACATAAATATGAAAATTATACTCATTATATAGTCTTCCCGAGAAAACGGGATTGCATTCCCTAATCGTTATGTTAAAAATTAAAATTAATGAGCACTTTATGTTTTAAAAAAATCGACAAGGTACGTGACTTTTTTAAAATTTAAATTTTAAACTTTCATTAATTGTAAAAAATTACAAGAAATGAATTAAAAAAAAAAGAAAATAAAAGGGAAAAAAAAAAGAAAAAAATTCATTTGAACAGCTTTGTTATCTTTTCTTTTTGAGCTTGATTTCCGGAAGAGGCATAAATCGTACTTTAACTACGGTTTTTTGAAACAGCAAATTATGACGAAAAAATTAATTAACCATTAAGAAATAAAACGCCTTTGCAACGCATTCATGTATTCGATTCATTTATCAGACGTTACGATTTTGTGGGTAGTTACAAAGTAAGCCGGAGTGTTTCTAAAAATAAGTATGGAATTCTTATTTCAAATTTTAAAGTTAAAAAAAAAAAAAAGAAAAAGAATAGAAAAATACCTTTCAGAAGGAATTCATAGGGACGAATAATTTGCTGCAATGCGGAAGGAGGAGCGGTGTTTTCTCCCTGAGTGCTGCAGCCAATCATAGACCAATGTTTGTGATTCCAACCAATGGGCATATTTTAGGATTGTTGGTTTCGATAATGCGCAAAAATAAAAGAAATAATTAAAAAGTAAAGTAAAATTTATATGCGATGGAAAATTTATCATGTTTAATCTCTTGATTCTCATTAATAATAAACTGTATGTGATATTTTTTGAAAAAAAAAAAAAAAAAAAAAAAAAAAAAAAAGAGAAATTTCTAAACGAAATTAACAGGCGATAATAAGAGATTTTGTTGATTGACAAATGTTGATTTGACAAATGTAGCATGGAAGTAAATTAATTAATAAAAAAAATAAACAGTTCTGACTCTCCTCTGAATTTTTAGTATGGGGGGGGGGTTGGGGGGTCATACCCCCCCCCCCCTATGAGGAATTTTTTGCCATACAAAATGTATATTCTTCACTACCTTATCACACACATGTATGCATATATGTGAGTTGCAGTAGTCGTAACCCCCCCCCCCCCCCCATGAAAAATTTCTGGCTACGCCCCAGCCCCACATAAAAGTCGCAGTCACGTATTCGACTTTCATTTATGTCTATAAAAATATTACTAATTACTATAAAAAAGAAAACACTATAAACACTAAAAAAGAAAACCGTCTCCTTTTCGTGTACAATTGAAGAAAAGATTATTTAATATACGACAGATAAACTGGAAACATTTGGTAAGTGAGTTATTTTATTGTAATACCAGTCATATTTTAGAATTAGCGTGTACAATATTATGTATAGTAGATTTCTTCGCATAATAGTCGCACCTAGACTTTCAGCATAAAAAATTGGTAAAAAAGTACGACGATTACTCGAGTAAACACGGTAATTAGACAGTAAAAGAAATTAAAATTAAGTATACAGTGAGAAAAACATGAATCTAAATTACTTACAATCAATTATGGTCTTCAAGCCTATTGGGAGGAAATTGTGGAAGCAGTTATCAATTTTTTACTCATTTTTAGAAAATCTAAATATAGTGATGCAGCCAGGGGATGGCTGATGGGGCTGCAACCACCCCCAAAAGAGATGGAGAAAATTACGTATTCGGCTTCTCTTGATAAATTTGAGGTTCAAATATGGACTTAAGTCAGACTTTTTTTTTTTTTTTTTTTTTTTTTTTAGCTATGTTTTTTCAACTGAAAAGACTTTTAACTCGATTTATTAATTTCTTTTCTTTTTTTAAATTTTTTAAAATTCATATTCATATGCAAATTCTTTACGGCAACATAAAAATGATCCCCCTCCCACCCACCCCCCCAGATTTTTAAAGTCATTTCAATTTTTTTATAAGTTATATCGGATTTCAGTTGGAGTTTTCAGTTACCCGCGGAAAAAAAAAAAAAAAAAAAAAAAAAAAAAAAAAAAAAAAAAAACTGGCTACACTACTACCCTTTATGATCGGCGATCATGCTTGGTACCAGTTGCAATTGGATATGCATTTATTGCTAGTGTTTTTCAGAATTATTTTTAACTATGACTTTTACGGTTTGAAAAAAAAAATGATTATCAAAGGCATGCCATGCGAAATTGACAGAATAGAATGGTGGCATGGCACTTTCTTGTAATTTTCCTTGAGAAGTTCTCTTTAATGCAACTATCTGGAAAAGATGCAATTGAATATCGCAATTGAAGGGGACCTTCGTTCATATTCTTTAAACGTACGTAAGTAGTAAGGAAACGAGAGTTCACCTCAGCCGGTGCCATGTTAATTCGCCGGTGCTGTTAGATGCTTTCCCTAGGTCGAGAGAGAGAGAGGGGGGCGTGGTCGGATCGGATGTGGGGAGAGGAAGTTGACCGGATGTTCGAAGGGTTGATAAGAATTTTTTTCCTTTTTTTTTTCAAATAAGGGGACTTGTAATTTTTTCAGATTGTGACATATTTTTGAAATAAGGGACTTGGAAAATTTTTGAGATTGTGATGTATTCTCTAATGAAAATAAGGGACTTTGACATAATTTTAAATAAGCTATACTTTATGAATTAAACCTGAAATAAAAAATATTGTTATAAAATGAGGACCCACCAGCCGCCCGGTAGAACGTCTACCGCCTCATTTCAAATAAAATTTTTTACTGTGCCTTTCCCCATCACGCTAGCCTCGCATGAATGGAGACAGGG
>JAWZYV010015280.1:0-116861 GCA_038373885.1 Cheiracanthium punctorium
GCAAGAACCAAGCAATGTGTAGCTCAGTAACATCCAATCTTCGGGTTTTGTCTGTTGAAATTATGTCTGTTTTACGAATAAGCCTTATTAGGGGCCGAATGCCTCATACGAAAAGCGAGTCTGGGGGCCTTGGCCCCTAGTCCTTTAAATAAATCGTTTGTGGTAAATCTTTTTCCATTGATATGGCTGACAACCCTACGAGTCTTTTTTGAGTCATTGTAGAACGCAGATAAGTTTTAATTAATTTCAGTTTTGAGAAACTACGTTCGCCGCTAGCCACAGACACAGGAAGCGTTAGCAACTAGAGATGGGCGGTTCGACTCATTTTACTGATTCGAATCTCGACTCACTCACTACTTCGATGATTCGAATCAGGGATTCGAATCTTGAATCAATAAAACAACTAAAGAAATTTTCCCTCTCTCTGCCCCCGAAAGCCGTACTATTTAAATACCCTTCACCCATTCATCGGGTTTCTTCATTGATTCATTGATTGATTCATTGATTCATTCATTGGTCATGAGCGAGACACAGACGTGCGTGAGGGAGCTCCGTCGGCCAGCCGACAAAAGTCCTTATCAGGACTGGTAATCGGTACAGGCGAACCGGCGGGGTATCCAGAAGACTTACCCCTAAACAAACGTTACCTCTACGAAGCCTGTAAGAACTTGCCCCCGCTTCAGTTATTTAGCGGTAAATGGAGCACTTTTTACTATGCTGTCCAGACGTTGGGTGAAGAAAATTCGCCGGCAGCCGAGGTGATTGCCCGCTATAAAGCCCTCCAACTAGAGAGTCCAAAAGTGGTCGAACTTCAAACTGAAACGTCGCCGATGACTCAAGCCTCCAAACGTACTTCTCCCTGTGAAGAAGCAGACGACCCAAGCGAGGGATTCTCCTTGCCAAAAAGATGCGCCAAATCCAGGACTGAACCAGATAAGTACACGTCAAATGTTGGATTTAGTACCCCCAATCAATTCGAGCTTTTAAGCACCTTAGACTCCCAGGAAAATGAAATGGAACAAGAGACTCCTATCTCTTCTCCGACGGTAAAAGTCAACCCCAATGTCAGACCCAAACCGCTATAATCATCCCCAACCCTCCTGATATGCACGCCATCACCCAACTTATTAACGAAAACACAGATGCAAATTTTAATGCTGTAGCCCTGAAGTCCTCCCTCAAAATTTTCCCGACTGATTTTAAAAGCAAACACAAAATTACCGACCTTCTTCAAACTAATTCCATCCCCTTCTTCAGTAACTCAGACATCACCCCCCCCCTTAAAGTTGTCATTAAAGGACTCCCCCTTACTACCCCACCAGAATTAATCGCCGAAGCGCTAAATTGTATTAAATTCCCTGTTCTACGCGTTAACCAATTAAAAAGCAGACGTGATAAAACCCCCCTCCCTATTTTCCAAATCCAGCTTCAAAACAACCCCCAAGGACAGGAGATCTATAATCTCACCAAGATTCTCTCATTCCAAATTAAAATTGAAAAATTCAGACCCCCCAGGAAAGCCGTTCAGTGTTATCGCTGCAACGGCTTCTTCCACTACGCTAAGTATTGTTCCATGCCCCCCCGCTGTGTGGTGTGTGGCGACCCCCACGAGCATTTTAATTGCCCCAATAAGATAAATAATAAAACAAATGATGTTAAGCAACCCCCCATATGCTGTAACTGCTCCCTAAATCACCCGGCTAGTTATAAAGGTTGTAAAAAATTCCCTAATAACCCCCAAAAACAAACCCCTTTAACAAATTCGCAACCCCCCCCCCTCTTCCAAAAAATATTCTAGCTATGCTCAAGCCGTTTCAATTAATTCTACCCCCTCCCCCCAACAAACCACGTTGCAGGACCTAGCTGATCTCACCAAAGAGATAGAAAAAGAGATCGGAGTCTCGTTAACAGATCTTGTTAGCAAACTAAAAGAAATTTTAAATCAGTTAAGGCAAATCAACTCCCCCCAGGAAAAATTGCTATTTTTTCTAAGTTTTGTCAACAACGGGAACAGCACTGCTAGCAGTGACTGAACCATTGTTGACATTTAGCTGGTTAAGCACCGCCAGTCTGGTCGGTAGCGCGTTGCGCTTCGGGCCTGTGGTGCCCGGGTTCGTACCCGGACTGATGAAGTCTTTTTCCCCCCACTTAACCTTTTCAAAATTCTACTTTTTTCCCTAACTTAATATCAATTTTTAAAAAGCTTTATTTCTCAGTTTAAATTTTTTCATCGGTTATTGAATGGGAGTTGTGGGGTTTATTTTCCCCAGGCACTCCCCATCCAACATGTGCTTATCTGTGGGTTTCTTCTCCGCTGAGTTCTCGGGCAGTTAGCATCTCTCTCTCCTTGCTCCAGTAAAACTAGTGTTTAAACTGCCCGAAATGAAAATACAGGGGAGCTTCGTATGACCCCCTGGGCCTGTAAGATTAAAAGGTTAAGTTTGGTGTCAAAGTATTCGAAATTTTATGTATCGATGGGGGTTTACGTCTAGGGGGAGTCGAGAATCAATAGAAACACGCTCCGATGGATAGTTTCCGAGATATACGTTAATTAATTATGGTAATTAGACTAATTAACCATGATTGAGGCTTAACAGGACTGCAAACATGTAGAAATTGGCTCTGGGATGGTTTCCAGACTTTGGAGTTGCCGCCGGAGGAGGCTAGTGTTTAAAATGCCCAAATTGAAAATATAGGGGAGCTTCGTATGACCCCCTGGGCCTGTAAGATTAAAAGGTTAAGTTTGGTGTCAAAGTATTCGAAATTTTATGTATCGATGGGGGTTTACGTCTAGGGGGGTCGAGAATCAATAAAAACGCGCTCTGATGGATAGTTTCCGAGATATACGTTAATTAATTATGGTAATTAGACTAATTAACCATGATTGAGGCTTAAAGGGACTGCAAACATGTAGAAATTGGCTCTGGGATGGTTTCCAGACTTTGGAGATGCCGTCGGAGGAGGCTAGTGTTTAAAATGCCCAAATTGAAAATATAGGGGAGCTTCGTAGGACCCCCTGGGCCTGTAAGATTAAAAGGTTAAGTTTGGTGTCAAAGCATTCGAAATTTTAAGTATCGGTGGGGTGTTGAGTCTAGGGGGGGTCGAGAATCAATAAAAACGCGCTCCGGTGAATAGGTTCCGAGATATACGTTAATTAATTATGGTAATTAGACTAATAAACCATGGAGCTGTTTTTTCTGCGATGAGAGAAGAAGCTTTCCGAGAGAAAGCAGTAGCAAAAGCATCACAAGCTGGTATTGATCTCAGGATTTTCTTATCGCCGGCCTCAGAGGCGTAGCCAAGGGGGGGGGGTTAGGGGGGTCATAACCCCCCATTAGGAATTTTTTGCCATACAAAATGTATATTCTTCACTACATTATCATACACACGTATACATATATATGAGTTGCAGTAGTCATAACCCCCCCCCATGAAAAATTTCTGGCTACGCCCCTGGCCGGCCTGTATTTTTGCCCTTTATCGAATTCGAGATTTCACTGAAATGAAAATGGGAATATCGGATATTTGATGTTGAAATAAAACCGATATGTCGATTTTTGGCCCAGTCCTACTGAGGGGCTGCTGCCCCCCCCCCAAAAAATGTGACCCTTTACTTAGCTTACAATTGAACTTTATCTTTAAATTTGATACCCAGCCCACCCCGAAATAAAATCCTGGCTACGCCACTGTCAATAACACTAACTACGCCACTGCTTTAGACCCTATTTTGTATTTCTCTGAATTACGAAAGAAAATAAAATAATTCCCCTTAAACGACAAACAAGGTAAAAAAAATATCTTAAACGAAATAACGAAATCTGCAGCAATAAAGCGAAATGTTATTTTGCTTACTACAAAGTCCTTTTGTGAGAGCGCTTAATACCGCCCCTGTATCCTTCATTAAAAGTGACAAGCACAATCCTAACTTTATTTCATTCTATTTCCCTTCACATGAAAACCCGCCACCATGTAAACTTAACGTTCCGGTTTTTTTTTTTTTTTTTTTTTTTTTTTTTTTTTAAACAAATATTAAACCAGCCAGACAAGTTGGAAGGAGGGAGTACCCCGAGGGAAAAGGTTTAAACAACTTTGAGACACCCCCGCTCTTCCACGAGCATTGGCGTTAATTGGCATGTAATATTTGGATGGGGTGACAAAATGTTTCCGATTGTAGAAAATATCGTTATTATAAATAGCTCTGATACTTGAATTTTCTTAATTTTTTTTTCGGGGGGGGGGATTGACCCCTCTTGCCCTTAGGAAGTAACGCCTATGCCCCCCGCCAAAAGCAAACGATGTTCGACCCACTCCACACCCACAGACAGATGAAACTTTAAATCCGACCACCAACCAAGAAATGAAACACCAAAGATTCGAAAAAAAAAACTGCAATTAAATGAAACATCCTTTCAACTCTTTTCGACTCCTTTCGACTCTGAGTCGATAGAAGATTCGAAAAAAACCCTCCAATTAAATGAAACATCCTTTCGACTCCTTTCGACTCTGAGTCGATAGAAGATTCGAAAAACTAACGAATCTCAACGATCGTATACAATCACCGAAACAGAGCGAAACACTGAATCAGTAAAGATTCGTTGCTGCACCAACTCAGTGACCAACTCACCCACACCCACTCATTTGCTGTTTCAAATCATCTATCGACTCAGAGTCGAAAAGAGTCCTAAAGAGTTGAAAGAGTAAGGGAAAATCTCTGGGAACGGCAAAGGGAAAATAAGTTTTCCTTCCCTTCGAACTTGGAATGTATTTCCCCACAGTTGAGGGCTTGAGATTCGAATCAGTAGAGAGTGAGTGTAAAGACTGAGCCACTCAGTACCAAGATTCGAATCACTGATTCGACTCATCGAATCATTGGCCATCTCTATTAGCAACAGCTTTATAGCTGTTACTGAATTCGCACACTAAAAACGTGTACCAGCTCATTTTCACAAATGTAATTCAACACTTCCTGTGTTGTAGTACCATTTGGCACTCGTCTTGCAATGACTTGCAATTCGTTGCAATTGCATAATTCAATACCATCAATATCCTTAGAGTCTCCGTCAGTCAGAAATTTTTCTAACCTAATGCAAAGCTCCAATATGTCTTTGAAAGTTTTATTTTTTAAACTCATGAATATTATGGAGGCATCCGAAAACATGGTTTATTTTTTTAATTTGTTGAAATCTCTCGTCAACTGAACTCAGTGCTCTATCAGGAACGGCAAAATAAAAATTAATTTTAAAATTATGTTTTGCATCACGTATAGGCTTATCTTCTGACTCATAATTAAGCTATTTTTTCGTTTTCCGTAATCTATCCGGCTTTGTCTCTGATGAGAATGATGCCGGAATGTCGATTCCTTCTGCAATCTCTCTTGCTTTTACCTGCATTTTTTCAAATCCAAAATCACTTCTGCAGCTTTCGAGGAAAGTTTTTGTATTTTTTGTAGAGTATTCATATCAAAGTCTTTCGATTGAAGAAGTTTACATGTCAAATTGATTTCAAAAAGAATATTGTACCACGTAACAAGATATAGTATATAAATTTGTAATCTGCATTTTTTTAGAAAGTGATTGAGCTTCGATTCTTGAATGATTTCCAGATGAACCACTCAGAGTGTCATCTTCGTAAATGTTCATGAGCACATCATGCACATTAGCTAGCTGATATAGCAGTGGGATCGTAGCGCATCAATCCGGCACCAGTGTCAAACAGGCTACATGACGCAAAAGAACTTCCCAACGTTGAGTTGAAGCAGAGAAATAAACATATATATAAATTTTGGATCAAACTGAAAAAAGATGTAGCTTCTAGAATTATTGCATTTAGCAGCATCATTCACCACAAGATTTAGCGTATGTGAACAACTGCAGGGAACGAAAAACGCACTTGGATTTATATCTAAAATCCGTTTTTGAACGCTACTGTGCTTACTTCTCATATTACTGCCATTGTCACACACCTGTCCACGTTAAATTTTCTACTGAAAGAGAGATCTCATCTAGCTTACTTAAAATTTTTTCAGTTAGGTCAACTCCAGTGGTATCCACGAGAGGAACAAATCCCAGAAAATGTTTTTTAATTCCACTTTTATATTCACCATCATTTGGCATGTTTACAAACCAAACGAAAATGATCATTTGTTCCTTAAGACTTATGTCAGGTGTGCAGTCCAGAATTATTGCATAGAAGCCCAGAAGAATCCCATACTTAGCTCAGTGAATAGAGCTATGACTTTTTTCTGGACATCATTGGCCAATAAACTGATTAACTCGATTCCTCTCAGACCACCCACGTTCTTTCCTCGAATCGTCCTAGGACAAGATCAACCTAAGATAGCATTGAAATTTATACTACCCCGCATAGCTAGATAATATAGACGCACGCCGTGCGCGGATACATTCGCGAAGAATTTCGAGGTCTTGCGGATAGTTTTTCCGTTTTTTTAAATAATGGAGCAACAATTACCTAGAGAAAATATTTTCTAAGCAACTTTAGCGCAAACGCGATATATGTAGGTGTGTACGTACGCATAGATATGCTCATTGCTTATACATATTTTACTGACTACGTCTTCTCCGTAGAAAATCTGAGAAGCTTCACAGATAATCGCCCGCGCTCAGTGTGCAGCATACGCCGGCGAAGTGATGACGTCAGAGAAATGGCGGCGGCACAAACAAACCTCTATCCATGTTAATTTCCCATAGGATTGAGAAATTTTAATTGTATATTTTTATTTTGTCTCATTTAAGGTTTTTGATACTCATATTCGGTAACGGGACGGTAATTATTCTTTGATTCATTAGCTAGAATTGTGAATTGTTTCTTGTAGGATTTGTAAATGACTAAAAAAACTTGAATTTGCTTAAGCCTACCGTGCTTCAGATGTAAATAAACAAACGACATGGCGGCTGTTATGGCTGACTAACACACGCGGCTTCATTCAAAATATTGCTTATTTTCTTTTCTCTCTTTTCATAAAGTCAATTTTTGGTGTTTGCTGGCTACAGCGTATGTCGCATAAGATTATTAATTTTTTTTTAATCGGGGTGTTACTTTACATTTGGGAGTAATTTATCGGACATTTTTTCTGTTTACTTTTTATGGTTAGTTTATAGTTTTTAAATTTCCTGGTGTGTTTATTTCTTTCGGTGTGTTTATTCATAAGGTCTTATTTGCTATTGTTGATTAAATCGTTTGTGTTTTAAAAGTTAGCGTTATTTTCAACTGCTATTCTGAGAGCCGTATTTTTGTAATTATATTTGCATTATCTTATCCAGAAAAGGTTGCAACTTGAACCCGCCCCCCGTAACAAATCAAGTTTATAATATGAAAATTTGACTTATTTTGTAAATTGAAATGCATTAATGAAAGAACTGACCAAAAAATATTTTTCTTCCCCACTTTACAGGCATTTTTCTTTTCCTTCCCTGCATATGCTACTATTTATTAAAGCTAAGTGTTGAAAATTTGGTGGTTTTTGTTATTAACATGTGTAAATGTAATACTTCCTTCATAGCTTTTTCTTAATAATTTTTGTGATACAAACTTGATAGTAAAATTTCCCTATTTATTTTTGCATCATGTTTTATTAAAATACAGCCTACTGTGCTTGGACATTGACATAAATGGGTAGGGGCTAATGTGGGCTAAGTCTATCCTAATACAATTGTAACCGACACTAGAGAAACAGAATTTTCAATTGCAAAAATATAAGATAGATTAAAGTAATATTAATGTGCTTAGGTAATTTGTTTCTTCAAGTGTTCTCTTGTACAAAAGTAGATAGAAGTGTTACAAATCTGCTGTAATTTTTACGTGTGTAATAACTTTTCTCTTTCATTAAGTACGATTTTCTTTTCACATTGTTTCCACGGTTATGTTCAGGGCTCGAAAAAATTTATGTTCAAACAACAAATGTTTTTTTGATTTTACCACAAAATTCAACTTTTCTTGCATTTCCCTGACTTTTTTCCAAAATCCCTGACCAAAACTCATTTCCATGACTTTCCAGGTCTGTAGAAACCCTGCTTAAAATTATATTAATGGAAAAAAGATAGTCGTCAAGGTTTTTTTTCCCCGTCGTCTGAGAGACTGGGTTTTTTCGAACCCGGTATATACCCATGGAAACACGAAAAGAAAACAGTACTTATGAAAGAGAAATGTTAATACATATGTAAAAATTACAGCAGGTAACACTTCTATCTACTTTTGTACAAGAGTACACTTGATGAAAATGTGATTCTGGACCGTCTTGTTATAAACTACCTCGTCCCTCTAATTATGAATCACCCTGTGTACAAGAATGCTGAATAGTTCATTGAATTACATGTTTTAACATATATTTATTACATGTAACACATGTATGTGCAATTCCCAATTTTAAGAATTTACTGGATATGTTTTAACAATGGATTTCAAGATTTTATATTTTTTGTAAACACCTTCTATAATTTAAAAAATGTTGATAAGCACCTTATGTAGTCAATTACTAGTATATTATTTTTTTAATCAGATTTCCAAGATTCTTTTTATGAACTCCTTCTCAGATTAAAAAAATAAAATAAATCCCTAGTGTACTAGTGCATTTTTTTTTTTTTTTTTTTTTTTTTGCGTGTGTGTGAACTTTTTTTCCCCCCCACATCTCATGACTGGTTAGATACAAATAAGTTTATCTATTTATTTGCTCTTGTTCACGTTACTTTATCAAAAATAAATTTTTAAATATTTCAAATGAAAATAATTACAGGATTGAATCTGTGCTTTTATGGATTTCAGCCGTATAGTTTTAAGAGTAATATGCTAACTGATTTTTTGGGAATGACAGAAATATTCATATCTCTGCCTTCTCAAATAAATCGGTTGGATACTCTAAAAACAAATCTCTAATTGCCAGTGAAGTGTGCTACCTCACCAAGTGGAGATAACTTGCCAAAGTGTACAATGTTCGAGTTAATTACAAAGGGTAAGCAATATCTTTTAGTTTTATACAAGTTACTAGCCCCCTCCGGCGACCAGTTAGATCGCCATCTTAATACATCTTGTTCGAAGAGAATACTGTTCCTCACCGGCTTCATTGGTGCTGAAATATCTGATTCTGAATGGAATTTAAATTAAGATGGTTACAAATAGGATCAAATCCTATTTTTCTTTTGAGTATAAAACATTTCATTCCTGTTCTGATTTCACATGCACACTATATTTTAATTAAAAAACAACCTTACAAATACACACTTCAATATAAGTACAAATTTACTGTCTGTTTTACTATGTAAGTTTCCTTAATACACATATATTATTGTATTAAAATGGACACTGATAATGCATTTTAAAGGAACATAAAGAGTAGAAGTTTTGATTTTTCAAATTAGTGAAAGAGCTTGGAAAAGCCAAGAGTTACAAATAGATATTTTATGTATGAGTTCACATGGAATTATGTTTAAATATGTTGTTATTGGCAACGGTGTTGTGTTTAGAAACAAGATACCCACCATTTTGTAATCTGGACTTGTACCAAAAAGTTAAAAGGTAAGCTTTTTTGATTTAGGCATTTTAAGTTTGAGTTTTCAAGTTTTGGGGAAAGTGCGGAGTTGCAAATAGATATGTCATGTATGAGTATACGAGGAATTATGTTTAAATGTTACTGTCAATGATTTTGTGATTAGAAACAAGATGGCTGCCATTTTCAAGCCCGGAGTTGCATTGAGAATTTAAGTGGTAAAGTTTTTTGAATACACCTTTTACGATAGGAAAATTTATTTGTGCAATGACTATGGAGATAATAAGCGATATCAATTGGGAGAATTTTAATTATAAGGCTTAGGGAGTTTTATGCTGACTTTTCTGAAGTTTTCTGTTCTGCTTATATTTTTTGTTTGTATTGTTATTATAAAAAGGTTTCTGTACGGGAAAAAAGTGATAATTTTAAAATTGGCAAAATGTAAAAAAAAAAAGAAGCTATGGTAAATAACATGCATTTACTTTTACATGCTCTTGGATAATAATATCGTAGTAACTGTGGATAAAAGTGTGATATGTTTTTATGTCTAGAAAAAAGATAGCCACTATTCTGGAACTCGAGAGTTTCATCAAGAGTTTGAAAGGTAAACCTTTTACAAAACACAGTACTTGGCACCAGTTTGGCAAAAAACAAATGGTGCCAAAAAATGCCGGGTGGGCAATACTAAAGCTGTTCCATTACTTCAACGAAAATACAAGTGTGTATCAATTTGGCTATGAACAGAATTGTATATCTGTTTTAATGAATAGTAGGTTGGTTCTATAAAAAGGAGGGATGAGGTGGTTTGCTCTGTTTGACAAAATGAATATGTCTTCATGCCAGGTTTACATTTTTTTGTCGCAGAGATCATTCTAGGATGAAAAAGGGGCAAGGTGCTAGTCCTTAAAAAAGGGCAATTTAAGCTTTCAAGGGCATGTCAGAATATAAAGAGGCACTATATGAATATAAGAATCTGTAAGGTGCTGACTAATGTCAACAAAAAGGAAAGGGATGCTGCAATGCAATAAATGTACACAGAGAGGAGAGGATGGCACTATGAATGAAATTGGGGCAAGAAGAGCAGCAGGTAGGGTGCTGTTTTTGAGTGGCTAAACAGTGGCGATTTTTTTTTCAAAGTGCAAGTAGGGCAGGGTTTTTGCTTTAAAGGGCGGGCAGTCCGCAGTGCCCTTTGAAAAACACCTAGGATGAACAGAACCTGATTACCGAATAGGCCCATGAGGCCCGGGCATATAGTAAAAAAAGTCATGGGGCTTCAAAACTACAATATTTATTATTTATACTTGTGGAATAGGTGGGAGGGGGGGGGGGACGCAAAATAACAGCAGGCCTATAGTATCAGAAAGTGTTAATCAGGCCCTGAGGATGAACACTGATTGTCGACTACGCATGTATGTCATTAAACATACATGCATAGACGACAATCAGTAATTGGACAATAGTGATCATTGTTTTTGGAATTTCTCTAAGGGACTTTTAAGAAATTAAAACTTGTTGGAATGTTTTCATTTTTACTTCCTTGTACGTAGTATAAGGAAGTAATGTGATCCCGAAAAATTTTGGGGGCCAAATTTCGACTAAAAAACCGATTTTGACTACCTCTAAATTTAATTTTAAGAATTTTTTCGATGCATCTCATCGTAGGCTAGCAAGCACGATCATATAAAAGCGTCTGCAACTCATTTTGACCAGCGGCCGGTCTATTGTGGTCAGTTTTTCCATGCCGTCTGTACGTACGTACGTATGTATGTAACTCGCATATCTCAAAAACTATTGGTCGTAGAATGTTGAGATTTGATATTTAGGATTGTTCTATGATCTAGTTGTGCACCTCCCCTTTTGGTTGCAATCGAATGTATAGTTTATGTACAGGACTGCCCAAAAGATTCGAAATACATTACGCTCTATGGGCCGAAATTCATTAAACTCGCCTAACTCAAAAACTATTAGGCGTAGAATTTCGAAACTTCATATTTTGGATAGTTGTAACATCTAGTTGTGCACTTCCCCTTTTGGTTCCATTCGACTGGATAATTTATCTATAGGACCGCCCAAAACATTCGAAATACATTACGCTCAATGGGCCGAAATTCATTAAACTCGCATATCTCAAAAACTATTAGGCGTAGAATGTTGAAACTTTATATTTAGGATTGTTGTAACATCTAGTTGTTCACTTCCCCTTTCGGTTCCATTCGACTGGATAGTTTATCTACAGAACCGCCTAAAAGATTCGAAATACATTACGCTCTATGGGCCGAAATTCATCAAAGCGTTTTTTAGAGGTATTGGGCTATTTCAAACGACTCAGAAGTGATATATGCTGAAAAGAGTTAGAAAATGAATTTCTCCATTAAAAAAGGTGTCTTTATCATTTACAGTTCTGCTACAGGAACACTCAAAAGATTTCCAATACATTACGGTCAATGGCAATTTTAGGGGCATTCATCCATTTCAAGCACAATACCGTCTTACCACATAAGTTAGGTAATGGTCCGACCACGGTCACGTGCCTCCCTCAAGAACTGTGCCAAAAGTCGCCAAGCTTGGCGACTTTTAGTGACGTGTGTGTATATTTAACTCTCAAATCTCAAAAACTATTATGAAATTTCATATATAAGAATGTTGTAACATCCTAGTTGTGCATCTCGATTTTTGGTTCCAATCTACTGGAGAGTTTATTTACAGGACCACCGAAAAGAATTTCAGTACTTTAATGTCTATGGACATCTTCAATATAATACAATTGCAGACAGTGATTGTTTGGTACATGCCCAAAATCTCGCCGACTGTCCTGGACTTTGGCGAGTTTTGCCGAAATGTCGCCAAATTTGGCGATAGTCAGTCATTTCGTCCATGCCCAATGTATCGCCATTTGTCATCGTTCTTGGCAAAATATCGCCAAATTTGGCGATAATCTGTCATTGTTGGTGCATGCTTAATATCTCGCCAAATGTCGTCGACATTGACGAGTTTCGCCGAAATATCGCCAAATTTGGCGCCAAAAATTATTTCGTATAACTCTAAAACTTTAACCCGTAGAATTTTGAACTTTTGTATTTAGAACTATATTATAATATCTAACTGTTTTCAATATCTTTTTTGACAGCAATCCACTAACAATTTATTTATAGGGTGAGCCAAATGACTTTTACATATTGACTGAATTGTAAAAGACAATTGACTGAAATACATTAAGGTGTATGGATGCATTCAATTCATTGAAAGTCTGTGGTCAATGACTACTGTGGCTATCCCCAAAATCTCGCAAACTATCTCAAGTTTGTCGGCTTTTGCAGAAATATCGCCAAATAAAGTGTCAGAAGGAAATCTTTCAAATTGAACTCAGCTTGGCGATATCGAAATATTTGGCTAGAAATCGCTAAACCTTACTATTATTGATATTTTATCTCTTTCAAACAAATAAGTTTAGAGGAAGTGCGTAGAAAACATTTTTATTTAATAGACGTGCAAGGAAGTCATGTGTTGGACACATCAGATTTTTTTAATTACAAATACATAAAATACATTAATAAATTTGTTTTAATTAATCATGATACTCACACAAAGGGATCACATTGCCGTCTGTCTTCACCACTTATCTGCAGATTTCTTTTACTCTTGCAGCATGTAAAACTGGGCAGATAACTTCATCCTATTTTACAAGCCGAAAAAGTACAAGTACAATGCTGCTGCTTCAAATGTACAGCAAAATTGTACAAGCACTCATTAGGCATAAGAAAATAATCGATCACATTCCTAAAAAAAAAAGACTACAAAAGTAAAGGAAACTAAAAATGTAAACAAACTGTCACTTCAAGAGCACAACCAGGAAAAATTTTCGGAGGGCAGGGGGGATATGAAATAAATGGTGAATAAATAAACCTTGTATCTGCATGACATACAGCTTATGCTAACTAATCTGATAATTTCGGACAGAGAAGGGAATACAATTTATAAATTCACAGTGCAAAATAATAGCAACACACTGCATGCAGAACTCAAAAGAAGTCACATATGACATGTCACCCAAGCAGTGGCATAACTATGTGTGTGTGTGTGTGTGTGGGGGGGGGGTTAGGGGTCCCTGGAACCTTACAAATGTAAAAATGTTTGCAAATGTCCATGATCTCCAAAGTACACAGCCTCTTCTTCACTGTAAACAATCAAATATTGATGAATACTACGGATAATGAGTGGTCTGAACCAGTCGTTATAAATTCAGCAGTTTTTACAGGTACGTTAAAAAAATTATTGTCGTTCTGTGAGCTTGCATACCATTTAATGATCATGATGGAATATAATGATAATCATTAGGAATAGTGATCATTATAAAGAGCTTGCATATGGGGGTTAGCCCACATTAGCCCCTACCCATTTATGTCAATGTCCAAGCACAGTAGTCGGTATTTTAATAAAACAAGATGCAAAAATAAATAGGGAAATTTTACTATCAGGTTTGTATCACAATAATTATAAAAAAAAAGCTATGAAGCAAGTATTACATTTACACATGTTAATAACAAAAACCACCAAATTTTCAACACTTAGCTTTAATAAATAGTAGCATATGCAGGGAAGGAAAAGAAAAATGCCTGTAAAGTGGGGAAGAAAAATATTTTTTGGTCAATTCTTTCATTAATGCATTTCAATTTACAAAATAAGTCAAATTTTCATATTATAAACTTGATTTGTTACGGGGGGCGGGTTCAAGTTGCAACCTTTTCTGGATAAGATAATGCAAATATAATTACAAAAATACGGCTCTCAGAATAGCAGTTGAAAATAACGCTAACTTTTAAAACACAAACGATTTAATCAACAATAGCAAATAAGACCTTATGAATAAACACACCGAAAGAAATAAACACACCAGGAAATTTAAAAACTATAAACTAACCATAAAAAGTAAACAGAAAAAATGTCCGATAAATTACTCCCAAATGTAAAGTAACACCCCGATTAAAAAAAAAATTAATAATCTTATGTGACATACGCTGTAGCCAGCAAACACCAAAAATTGACTTTATGAAAAGAGAGAAAAGAAAATAAGCAATATTTTGAATGAAGCCGCGTGTGTCAGTCAGCCATAACAGCCGCCATGTCGTTTGTTTATTTACATCTGAAGCATGGTAGGCTTAAGCAAATTCAAGTTTTTTTAGTCATTTACAAATCCTACAAGAAACAATTCACAATTCTAGCTAATGAATCAAAGAATAATTACCGTCCCGTTACCGAATATGAGTATCAAAAACCTTAAATCGGACAAAATAAAAAGACACAATTAAAATTTCTTAATCCTATGGGAAATTAACATGGATGGAGGTTTGTTTGTGCCGCCGCCATTTCTCTGACGTCACACTTCGCCGGCGTATGGATGGAGGAGGAAGAAAATGGCTAATCTTGGAGTGATACTGTCTTAAGGAAACAATAGGGGTCCCCCATCCCTCATACGTTCGATAAGTCCATCTTTTATTCTTTCTTTCTTTTTACCTTTAAATGAGCTCAAGGTAGGCAAAAATTTAAAAGTGTTAGCTCGCGCGCGAGGTTAAGGAAAACTAAGACAATGGAGTATTATAAAGTTTGTTGTATTTTCATGAAATCACGAAATTTGTTTAGTAATATTTTTCTAATGTAAACGATCTAAAAGTTTTAATAAATGTGAGTTTGTGTTTGTAAAATGGCTCCTCTTTATTTATTACACTTCGTGTAAATCTTTAGAAACTAGTTGTTCTTTCAGGTTTTACTTTTCAGGTTCTTTTTCAGGAAATTTGCACGTACACCGTGAGCCTGGGACAGTGGCGGCTCCAGTGAGGGGGCCATGGCCCCCCCCGAGATTTTGTTAGTTTTTTTTTTTTTTGGTTTGTTTTTTGTTACGTTCTACGCGCCTTTTTGTAGGGAGTATTTCAAGATTTCAAGTGTATTCTTTGCAAGAAATTCATTTCTCCAGCTTTCAATAAAAGTTTAAGTAATACTTAGGACTTTAGTGAACATGTTATAAAGAAAACGAATTTTTGTAAACCATCGTTCGTCATGTTCAAAGAAGAAAGTATTGACGGATCTGAGGTTTCGGTTTACTTTAAAGGTTTTCACTCCTTCGCCCTGACTCCCACTGAATACTAAAAGCACTGTTCCCGGAAACGGGTATCATTGTGAAAGCAAGCAAGAAACAGCAAAGGAATTAGGAGGGATTGGATTGGGGGAGGGGGTCTAGTCTCCAGAAACAAAAAATCGTTTTGCCGGAGGACTTAACTGATAAGGAAGTGGAAGGACTGTGTACGAATGTCTTTAGCAAGTGCCTCACGCATATATGCTGAGTGCAGAACGATGCTCTTATGCGGGGCCACGTATTCCTGCCAGAAAGTTGGCGTGCTTCGTAAATATATCGCCGCCGATTCTGGGGTTGACTCTGCGCCATTTTCCTATTGCAGTTCCGATCGATATGCTAGTGTGCTTGATGCAGGCAACTCTTTTGATTTTCTTAAATTTTTGTATATTTGTGTAATCTTTAGTTATTTTGAATATTTGCATATGCAGGATCTTCCTGTATAAATTTGAATGGTAAATAAGACAGTTTTAACTTCTAATGTATTCTGTTTGCTTATTTATTTTTGCGTTGTATTATAAGCACAACGTAATGCATATATTCAGTACGTTGCATTCGAAAGTTTTGCCAGTATTGAGAACTTGTCCTAGAACTACCTGTTGTAATAAAACCTATCTTCTGTGTTATAATTTTTGTTTAAAGTGCTTATTAAAAAAAAAAAAAAAAAAGATATATGCCCACTTCCGAAATCTCAGGATTTTGGCGTGAGTCTCGTGCTTTTTAAAGGTATTTCGAGCCTCAGGATTTTTCTTTCTTTTTTTCACGTTTTAATTATTCTTAAAATAAAAAATTGCATCTTTCCAGCTTTCTTATTAGGTTAACACCAGATTCTATTTTCTCAACGTTGATAAGGTTTAGCAACCTAAGAGTGTATTCGTTGAAAATGATAATTACATTTATAAATGTTAATCGTGTTAATGCTATTTACCGAATTATTTTAAGAGTATGGGTTAAAATAAAAAGGAAATTGGTGCAAGATTTATTTCAAATTTGAGTTTTGTATTTTTACTTAAATTTTAGATATACATAGATCATACTAATTCTTAAAATTATGTTTTCTGATATTTTTTTTGCGCAAAGGGTTTCTCAGGCTTTATAATTTTTGAAATGCTTGTTGATGGTTCTGCCTATGTCTTATTTAAATTTTGTGATTTACTTTTTGCTAATTTAGATGCACATGGTCTATCTTTGTCTATATGTTTGTCTGTGTATCTGTATAAAATTTCATACCTATTGGCCTATGTGTAAAAAAAATTGCTGAAAATTGGTTAACGGAGGAATTCTCAATTTCTAAAGTAGCGCATGTTTTCTGGTATTTCTGCATATCCGTTAAAAATCAGTTAAGTTGTGGGCATTCGAATTTCTTAAATATTCTATTTGTTTCTATATGTTTGTCTGCAGATCTGTACAAAATTTCAAACCGATCGGTTGATTTTTTGAAAAAAGAAAGAAAGAAAAAAACGCTAAAAATCAGGGAATTGGTGTACTTATAAATTTTCAAAATAGTCCATGTTTCCCTACATATTGGTCTGCATATCTGTAAGAAATTTCAAATTAGTCGGTCGATCTGTTAAGGAATCTCTAAAAATCGGGAAACTTATGTGCTCTCAAATTTCTACTGTATCCTATTCGTTTATATATTTTCATTTGAATATCTGTACAAAATTTCAAACAGATCGGTCGATTTGCTGAAAAATGGGGAAATAGGAGTACTGCTAAATTTTTAAGGTAGCCTGTGTTTTTCTATGCGTTTGTCTGTATATCTGTAAAAAAATTCAAATCAATTGGTCGATATTTAAAGAAGTCGCTAAAAAATCGCTAGAATCTCAAACTTTTAAAGTAGCCTATGTTTTTTTATGCGTGAGCACCTACCATGGTACCAAATTTCATTGTATTTGCTTAAACAGTTTTTGAGTGAAACGCGAAAAACATTTTTCACAGTTTTTGAAAAATCTCAAAATCTTCAAAATTTTGAAAAAAAAAATACGCCTGTATTTAAAGTTGAGTGACCATCTACTGTAGTAGAAAATTTTATTTCATTTGGTTCAACCGTTTTTGCGTGAAACGCGAACAAAATTAGCGTCACAGACAGACGTTTTTTTCCGAAGGTGGGATCGGTCTGCAGGGGTCTTGAAACGGATAGAAATCGCAAATTTTTTAATTCTAACGAATGTACGAATGTACACACAAGGTTTCAAATTTATAATATAGATTATATATATTTGTTATTCCATTAATTGTTTTAGGCCTTTCAAAATTCCCGAAAACGGTCGAAGCCAATTATTTCATATTTTCAAAAAGCAGGAAAAGAAACTAACGATACGACAGAACCTCTTATGAAAAAAACTAATACAGGTGACGATTATGGAACTACCGACAAGAAAGACTCGCCCGTTTCAACAACTAATATTGCGCTTTCTGATTATATGAGCAATGAAGAACTTGAGATCAATATCAATCCTAACACCAGTTCATCAGTATCGGATTTAAGCATCAATAACAGCAGCTGCACCAATGATATAGGGCTTTTTGTAAACCAGAAGATTGATGACTTTATTAAGTGTCAACTTCTGGAACGACCATGGGAGCCACCCAAATCTTACGAATTCCCATACTCTCTTCACAAAAAAAATGGCAAGGAAATAAAAAGATATTTAGGCCATCAACATTTAGAAAGCCGGAATTGGCTTGTTCTTTCCCACGTTAAGAGAGGTTTGTTCTGCAAGTTCTGCGTTTTGTTTTCTGATGAAAAATGCGGGCATAACAAAGGAGTGTTAGTCCAAAACTTAGTTAGCAGACCCTTAACTTCGTTTTCTAAGTTGTTGGGTAAAGATGGATTCATACAGTCACATGAAAACACTGCCTATCATAAAACATGTGTTCAGGCTGGTATGAATTTCCTACAAACATACCACAATCCGGAAAAATCGGTTAACAATCAAATTTGTAGTCAAAGGCTACAACAGGTAAAAGAAAACAGAGAAACTTAGGCCCAATAATAGAATCATTGATATTCCTAGGTCGGCAAAACATTCCCTTAAGAGGCCATCGAGACGATGGTCGCCTGGATGAAGAGGCTGGTCCCAGCAATGAGGGCAATTTTAGGGAGTTATTGAGATTTAAAATTTCTTCAGGAGAGGAAATTCTCAAGCATCACTTAGCTACAGCCTCTTCAAGGGCAACCTACATAGGCAAAAATACGCAAAATAATTTGATAACTTGCTGTGGTGAGGAAGTATTAGAAATGGTATTGAACAGAGTTCGGGAAGCAAAATATTACTCTGTTATATTTGACGAAACTACGGACGTTTCTCACTCGGAACAGCTTTCTTTTAACTTGAGATATGTGCATAAAAATGAAATTCGCGAAGATTTCGTCAAATTTATTGATGCTTATGAATATATTAAAACAGTCTCTTCAGATCAAGATTCGCTAAGCGAACAGCGCCTAACTGGTGAGGTTCTTGGAAAGATTGTAATAAATTTATTACAAGAACTGTCTCTAGACATAAACAATTGTGTGGGAATTGGCACAGACAGTTGTAGCGTCATGTCATCTGAAGCATCAGGGGCAGTGTCTGAAATCCAAAAAATTGCAAAAAATGCCTATAGATGTCCATGCGTAAATCACGCCCTAAACAACTCTCTGTCCACTTCGGTAAATTTTGTCTGCATCAGAAACACTGTAGGAGTGATGAAGTCAGTGGTTTCATTTTTTAATATGTCGGCCAAAAGAAATCAAGTCTTGAAATCTGTAATAGGACATCAGTTAACAAATTTGTGCGAAACAAGGTGGGTCAAGCGTCATGAAGGTGTGATTCAATTTCGATCTGGGCTTTGTCAAATTGTTGAAGCCCTCACATTAATATCGTCGTGGAAAGACTCAAAGACCTCTTCAGGTGCAATAACACTGATGTCTTCTTTGTGCACGACTGAATTTCTGATATCGATGTTGTCATTGCTAGACGTATTAAAAATAACATTACCCCTTAGCCGACTTCTTCAAATGCCGTCTATTGATCTCAACAAAGCATCTCGGGCTGTTTCAAACACCGTCTCTACAATAAATCAAATGAGGAAGGAATCTGAGGAGAACTTCGCCAAAATTTATGTAGAGACTACAGCACTAGCTGAAGAATTAGACATCGATATAAAGTTGCCTAGATTAGTAGGTAGACAGTCGAAGAGATCAAATCATCCTGGAAACATAGAAGAGTATTATAGACGATCTGTATACATACCTCTTTTGGACAATTTCTATAACGATTTGTGTTCCAAATTAAATTCAAGCTCTTTGGAATGTTTTGGCCTGCGAGGGATTAAAGCGTTTCAAAAATTTTTTCCCACCATAGGTAACGGAGACATCCAGACAAACAGGATTCTCTTTGAAGGAGAACTTTCTCTCTGTAAAAACCACTGGAATTCAGAAAAGGACAAAAAAACGAAACTGCCAGACGATATTTTGGAAACATTGGATTCGTGTGACTGCAATGTATTTCCAATAATACACAGTTTTCTCAGGATTTTGGCCACCCTTCCAGGTAATTAGAGCACATATTATAATATATAATTAATAATAGCTTTAATTATGTATACAATAATTTTTAATATGTTATACCAAAATACATTAAAAAACACTCAAAAATACTGGTGTTAAATAAATAAAGATAACAAAACTTTGAGAAACACACAGAAAAAATTACACGTACTAAGTTGTTGCCAAATTCAATTTTTTTCAAGTTACGCACTCTCCTTTTTTTTTAAATTGTCACACATCGTGACTTATTACAAGTAATGATGAAGCTTTTACAACATTTCCCGGTGCCCCTGTGAATAGTCCATCACTCCCCGTTTCGTCGAGGTGCGCAATTTGGGAGAATCACTGATTCAAATTGCTAAAAATATGTCTCTCGTACCCTATTTAAGACAAATAAAGAGAGTGATAACCTTCATTATTTGCTTTCTTAAATTATTTTAGTATCTCATAATTGTATTTTTGAATTTAAAAAACAGAAATAAAAACACTGATGTATCTCATTTTCAACTTTGTTCGTTTACCATACTCATGGACTTAGATTGGATTGAGATCTGTAACTCCATGACCATACTTAAGCATCATTTTCATTTCATTGCAGTGAGTGTTGCCACGGCTGAAAGGACATTTTCAACGTTACGACGAGTGAAGACCTGGCTAAGGGCAAGGATGGGCGAAGAGCGGCTCACAGGTCTCTGCCTGCTTCACGTCCACAAAGACATTGAAATAAATATAGACAATGTTATAGAAAAATTTGCAAAGAAAGGAAACAGGCGTTTAGAATTTGTTTTGTAATGAATTCCTTTTCCCCATAAAAGTATTATTACTACCAGATTACACTACCATTATTTTTAACACTACAAAACTTATTATTATTACCATTTTTTAGGCTCTAAAACCCTAGAACACTAAATAATTAGTCCGTTCGTAGACTGAGGAGGCACGCGGCTGCATGAAGGAGACGAGACGACGACAAAACCTATTTGTTTACTGAATCTCTGTCTTCTCATTTGCTGTTTGTGCAAAAATACAGATATCGTCGGTGTCTTGCCCCTTTTCTGCACTCATTCTTCCTCGGTCTACGGCCAGAGTTAGGATTCGTATATAGAACAATGATTTCGCATGTTCATTTTGATTTTTGAAAAATTTATAAGCCAACCTGAAAAGTCCAATGGCCCCCTCCGAAAATTCAGCCTGGAGCCGCCCTTGCCCTGGGATATTGCGGACTATAATGAATGACGTTTTTTTTTAATTTTTTCTAGGAACAGAATAATTTTGAAACAACAATTCATTTTTATAGTCATTATGTTAGGAAATTATTTTATTTAGATAATGAGTAAAAGTAATCCAAGGCACAACAATGGTGCTGTGGATTTTGGGTCGGAAAATTAAGTGTGATGAATGAGAAGAGCCATTTTGTATTTTTTTAAAAGTATTATTCTTTCGTCAGCCATGAGTCAAAGCTTTTTAGATTATAATTTAAGTGTATAATTATTGTAATTAGTTATTAGGATTGCAGTTATTTAATTTAAAATGGCTGAAAGTAGATCTACCTCCCCGGAAACTCCCCTTGCAGAGGGTATACAAAATATTACAGTTACTACAGTCAATTTTGGGGAATTTATCCCCCTAGTAACCCCTTTTTCAGGAAATAACCCTGATTTATCGATTAATGACTTCTTCGATAAAATCGAAGAAATTGCCAAACACGCGTCATGAAAGGATGAACAGACCTTATTTGTTGCAAAAACTAAATGCGTAGGAGAGGCTGACGCTTTTGTTAGGTCACAGCCTCAGTTAAAAGCGGCCGATTATCGAACATTTAAAGAAGCAATCAAAGACAGGTTTGGCACCAACGACAAAGACTGCTCTCTATTAAAATTTACAATGGCAGTACAGGGTTTTAATGAGACCACGCGCGGGTTTTTGGCCAGATTGAACGGATTAGTACATGGATGCTTTCCTGATGATGAGCCCATTAGGCAAAGAATGCTGGTGTCTCAATGCCTTCAAGGACTTCGACCTTCGGTCCGTTCATCATGGCACAGGACCATGTCAGTTTCGAGAAAATTTGGGCTCTGACCTTACAAGAGGAACAATGCGCCGCGTTCGAGAAAGCTTCCGCGAATGTCAACATTGTTGAAACCGAGCCGAAGCCGTCCGCCATTGAAACCGAGTTGAGAGAAATCAAAGCTTTGGTTCAAAACAACATTTTCGAGACTGAAAGAATTAGCGATCTTCAAGAAGAAGTGAAAAGATTAAACAAATTAGTCCTTAACAACGGTAACAATCGTATAATGTGTTTTAAATGCAGAAAACCAGGGCATAT
Organism: Cheiracanthium punctorium; assembly: GCA_038373885.1. Lineage (NCBI taxonomy): Eukaryota > Metazoa > Arthropoda > Arachnida > Araneae > Cheiracanthiidae > Cheiracanthium > Cheiracanthium punctorium. The sequence continues at coordinate 22,487 of JAWZYV010015280.1, forward strand.
TAGTAGAGATTGCAGATCAAGAAACTTTAATCAACATAGACCCAGCACAAATAATGGACAGGGAAACTAAATCAGGGGCAAGACAGGGACACTCAACTGATCTTGAATCCCCCTTTTCAGTGCAGTGGGATTGTGACTTCGGAATCCAATTCTACTTTACCCATTATACAAATTAAATTAAATGATATTTTTGTATCAGCATTGATTGATACTGGAGCCTCAATTTCTATAATTAAGGGGTGTTTTGGAGTCTTTGAAAGATACACGCTGCATTAAGCTAGTAGAACCTTGTTTTTTAAAGGTGTTAGGAATTGCACAAAATCTAGTAACCTTAAACCAAAAAGTTAAATTAGAAGTTCAGTTAGGGACCATTAATTGCGAAATAGAATTTTTTGTATGTAATACAGATTTATTTAATTATGATGCGATCTTAGGTTCTGACTTATTAAAAATCACATTCATATCAATTTTGCTAAGACTACCATTTCAAATGAACATTTTTTACTTAATTGGTCAAATAAACAAATTTCTAAACATAATGTTAATTCTGTACAAAAGCTTAATTTTCAAGTAGGTTTTAATAAACATAAATGTATCATTCCCCCTAAATCTGAGTTAATTGTTACAGTTACTACCAAAGATAGTTTTAAGATTTCTGATTTTGTTTTGATTCAACCACATAAGCATGCTATGTGTCATGTGTGGATTGTCTCAAGTTCAGTAAATGAGGGTAACGACGATGGTGAATATTTTGTAAAATTGGCTAATTTTTGTAACGACCCTGTTCACATTAACAAAGATACCAAACTTGTAAATATTGAGCCAATTAAAAACGATGAAGTAAGCGTTGGGGAGGAATTTTATGAGGACAATAACGAATTGGTGGGAGAAGTAAACATTGCGGAGGAATTTTATGAAGATGAGAATGAAATTTTTGGAGGTAAATTTGATCTGGCACATTTAGGAGACGAAGAACAAGTTAAATTAAAAAATTTATTAGTTAAACATAAAGGTGTTTTTGCTGAAAGTGTAAAGCAACTTACGGGTTGCAACACCATAGCTCACCAAATCTATCTAACAGACGATTTGCCAGTCAGGCAGAAAGAAGCCTTACAGAACCCCACATGCCTTACGAGAGGAATTGAAAAATCAAATAAATCAGCTTTTGGATGCCGGGATAATTTCTGTAAGTGATTCACCGTACGCATCTCCAATAATATTAGTTAAGAAAAAGAATAACACGTATAGATTGGTGTGCGACTACAGGAAATTAAATTTAAAAACACAACCGCTTCCTTTTCCATTACCGTTAATCTCTGATTTATTAGATTCATTAGAAGGAGCCAAGTATTTTTCTTCTTTGGACTTGTGTTTAGGTTATTGGCAAATGAATTTAGATCCCAAAGATCGTTATAAGACTGCTTTTACCACTGAATTTGGCCTTTTTCACTGGAATCGTCTCCCTCAGGGTTTGAAAAATGCAGCGTCGTCCTTTCAGAGATTATTAGAAATAGTATTAGCTGGACTAAAGGAGTGGAATATTAATACTTACCACGACGATTTGATAATTGCGTCCAACACGTTCGATGAACACCTCGAGGAACTAGACATGGTTTTCAAGAGATTAGGCGAGCACAATTTAAAAGTTAATCCGGGAAAATGCCAATTAGTTAAAGAAAAAATTACTTACCTTGGGTTCCAGGTTACTGACGGTAAGATTTTGCCAGATAGCAGAAATGTGGAGGCAATTCAAAATTTTCCAATCCCAAATAACAAAAAGCAAGTTCGGTCATTTTTAGGACTTTGTAATTCCTATCGCAAATTTATAAAGAATTTCGCCCACATAGCAATACATTTGACTGAATTAACAAAAAAATCAGTGAATTTTGTTTGGGATGAAAATGCCAGTAACGCTTTCGATCAATTAAAGTCAGCATTAATCTCTTATCCTTGTCTCATTTTACCAGACACTAAGAAAGAATTCGTTTTGCATACAGATGCTTCTGGGTATGCTATTGGAGCTGTGTTGAGTCAGGAAGGACAGGATGGGCAATTACATCCTGTAGCTTATGCAAGTAGGCGGTTGAACGATGCCGAAACTAGGTATAGTGTTTTTGAAAGGGAAACCTTAGCGGTCGTTTGGGGAATAAACAATTTTCGATACTATTTGTATGGGTAGTCTTTTAAACTTTTTTGTGATCAGAAGTCGCTTTCCTATGCACTCAAACTTAAGGATAGCGGTAGAATTACAAGGTGGATACTAGCTCTTCAAAATTATGATTATACAGTAATTCACACTCCTGGAAAAACGAATGTACCAGCGGATACTTTGTCACGAACAGTTCAGGTAGAACCCGTCAATGTCATTGAATTCACAACAAACAACTTTCCCCCTGCTAGAATTAAGAATTTACAAGAGCAAGACACTAAGTGTCAGGAAATTTTGACTACGTTAGAAGAGACAAATGAAATTGAACAAAATGGGATGAAATTTTTTAAGAGGGATGGAATTTTGTTTTGTGTAAATGATAAAGTAAGGGGTCACAAATTTACCATCACTTAGACAGACTAGTAATTCCCAAAACACTAATTAGTGAAGTTTTATCGTTAGGACATGACTCGATAACAACAGCACGTCCAAGTATTAAGAGGACTTTAACCCGAATTAAGAGAAACTATTTTTGGTGGAACATGACACACCATATCATTAATTATGTCAAATCTTGCCGCTCGTGTCTTGAGAGAAGAGGGTATAACGCTAAACATAAAGCGCTGCTACAAAGAATTCAAATAACTAGTCGGCCTTTTGAGCGAATTGGGATGGACGCAGTAGGGCCACTTCCTATTACTGGGTCGGGCAATCAACATATTATTGTAATTGGTGATTATTTTACCCGGTGGGTGGAAGCATACCCTGTGAAGGATTTACAAACTGAAACGATTGCTTTTGTTTTAGAGAAATTTATCTGTACTCACGGGATTCCTGAGCATTTGATAACTGACAGGGGTAGTTCTTTGATTTCTGATAGCAGACAAAAAGTTTATAGTAAACTTAATATTCAGAAACATTCAACTACGAGTTACCATCCAGCGACGGACGGGGTAGTGGAAAGGGTTAATGCCACAATAATTAACGCCCTTCAGCACTTAGCAGGCAATACTTACCATGAATGGGATAAATATTTACATTTTGCACTTTTCGCCTACAGGACAGCAGTGCATTCTACCTTAAAAGATACACCAGCTCATCTAATTTATGGAAGGGATTTAGTATTGCCAATAGATCTTATAAATAGCCCCCCACTGAGGTCATATTCTGATCAGAGGGAACTCAGCGAAGACTTAGAAATTCGTCTACAACAGTGTTTTAAAATAATAAAAGCCAATTTAGTTGAAGCTGCAGAAAGACAAGAAAAGTATAGGAAAAAAGTGTGTAAGGAGAAGGGTATTGTTATAGGAGATCTGGTGATGTTATACACTCCTTCAACTAAAGTTGGGCAAGGGAAAAAGTTTTCTAAATTTAATAAAGGGGTTTATAGAGTCAAAAATCAAAGTAAAGTCAATTTTGAAATTATCAACATATACAATCATAAGGATAAACAAGAAGTCCATGTTGACAGGTTAACCAAAATTCCAGAGCACCTCATTTTCCCATTCTTGGATGAAGAGTTCATAGAGGAAGAGCCTAGTGCTCCTAATGAAGATAGCGAAATTTTATATTTGACAGATCTCTAACAATCCTTTCCCCAACAATCCTTTCCCCAATCCTTCCCCCTAACAATCCTTTCCCCCATAAAAATAGATATAAAGTTTAGTATAAAGAAAATTAAATTCTGTCATTGAGGATGTGTCCTACAAACCTTGGTGTACCGATTTTTTTATACTGTTACGAATTTCCGGGGCAACCCGCTGTTCTGGGGCTTAAAATAGTTGAAAATCCGTGTTCTACGCTTCAAATAGTTAAATTTTGCTTTTGTTGCCTCAAAATCGGTCAACTAGAACCGGAGATACGTAGGTTTCGGTTTCCCATTATTTTTCTATGGAGGTTCTAGAAATCTCGAGAAATATTGGTCCTAGACCTTCGATCTCTTCACTTTTGGGGACTTATTTTTGACGCCAAATTTGGCGATATTTCGCCAAAAGTCGCCAAACTTGGCGGCATTTTGGTAATTTGGCGCGATTTTCCCAATGGGGCCTGAAAGTTGGTTTTTCCGCATTAAAAACGCATAATAACCAAACATTTCGCTTCTATGACGTAATCAAAATTCCCTCTTTATGTAGAATCCTCGAGACATAGACGCTTCTGGAATTTTCTCGTAGCTTCTGCGCCAGCTATAAATACGAGCGCTTGAGCAGCCCCAGTTCAGTGTATAAGTTAGCTCCCGTAGTGTGTGGAGTGATGTCCGGTCAAGAGCTGATAGAGCTGCCGGTGTATACGGCGCTTTGCTCCGTGATAGAAGCGGTGTTTCCGCGTGCGTTTTTGAATCCTTGATTTTAAGTGCTGTGTGTAAATTCTTCACTGTCGAGTCTTGAGGGATTGTTAGTATTATCCCTCGTATATTTCCACTGAATTTTACCTGTGGAAGTGTTTTATTTTGTGTGAGAATTACAGCATTTGTGAGAGCTTCAGATCTAAGTGGACTGTTAAAAGCACATTACTGTTTGATTGTGCTTGTGAATTTTGTACAGCTGATTATTCTACTATGTTCTAGAAGCAATAAAGTTGTGTTCCATTCTGACAAGTGGACTTTTTACTAGAACTTTCTACATCAACTGGACTTTAGAACGACGAACCTAGGAAACAAGCAGAGTAATTCTGCAACAATACAGATGTTATCTATGTGTGAATCCCATTTTAGATTATATGGAATAGCAAAACTCAGGAATTAGTAAATTCAACATTTTTAATGGCACAGTATTATGTAATTTGACTTGAGGTAAATCAACCATTGCCTTCAAGTCTAGTTCTGAGATCTTTCAGTGACGTAGAACTGGCAATTTATAGTTATGAAACTACAATATTTTAAATATATTTATTTTAACTATTAAATATACATTTATTTAATAATTAAATATATTTATTTTATTGAAACTACAATATTTTAATGAAATAAACCAATAAATTATAATTCTCAGATCTGTCTCTTAGTGGAGGGGAACTGGAAATTCTAGTTCAGAAAAACTAGAAATTATTGGTTGAAACAAAATAGTTCTGCTTCCGGAAACTAAATATTCTACTCTAAGTATCTATAAATTCTAGTTCTTAAAACCAGAATTTCCAGTCCTGAGATCTAGAATTATTTTCAAAACCTAGAAATTCTAATCCAAAATCCATACTTTCTTTTTCAGGGAGCTGGAAAATTCTGGATACCTCGTTCGGAATATTTAACTAGAGCTGTCTCGTTCTTTGATCTAGAATTTATAGGGAGTACATAGACTTAGAATTTCTGGTTCCACCAATTATTTTCTAGATCTCAGAGGCATGTTTTTCTTTTTCAGTGCACGGGCCCGTATCCGGCCCGGCTCGAGCCTTCCTAGAAAGATGGAAATTAGTAACGACCGGGCCTTCTCACTTTCCTAAAAGTCGGGCAGGGCCGGGACAGACTTTGGCCTTTTTTTACTTTGGGCCGAAACGGGCCTTGGTCGAAAAAATGTTCGCGACGCACATTTTCTAATGCCAAGCGCGTAAGATCAAAACAGGAATTCAAATTAAGTACGGACGCCCGATTTCCTACGCAGCTGCCAATTGCTTGGTCTACTCTCAACCAGACAGTAGCGCTCTGGCTTCTAATCACGCGGTCTCCGTATACTCATGACCTGTCATAGTAGTTCGGGCTGTACAACACAATTTCTTGCCTCTAAGTTCAATTTAAATTTATACAGTTTTTCAGTAGAAGTTGTTGATATCGAATAAATTAATCACTGTGTTTGGTACTATTATATTATATATAAATATACAGATAAAAAGCATAAAGTCAGTATTAAAATATGATTCTCGTGGAACGATAAGTTTAATTAAATTAGTTTAGATGTCGGGACGGGCCGAACTTTAAATCATGATTTTTAAACGGGCCGGGCAGGGCCTTTCCTAAATTCTTTTACTTCGATTATGGGCCGGGCTGGGCCGAGGTGAGTGTTCTCCGGGCTGGGCTTGAAATTTTCGGCCCGTGCAGATCTCTAGTTTGTACGCAAGTGAAAATGTTACTACTTAACGAACAGTTAACCTGTTCGTTCTGTTTCCTACCGTCGTTGAAGAGAAGAAACGGGTACAGTTCTCTTCCTCTTGTCAATCGTTGCTTCATAGTGCTGGCTTGAGCCTGCAGTAAAAAAAAAGGAATTTTGTAACTCCCCTCGAAAAAGAGATGAAATGCCTTAAAAGGTACAAAGTGCCGTGAGAAACTCACCCGTGCAGGTAATAAAGAAATCTTATGACACAAAGCGGTAAGATTTTAAAACGGCCTGAGAAAATAGGCATTCGTTGTACTCATCGTAGCAATACGAGAAATAAGCATAAGCGAATAGTTCAAATATGGTTTTAGGGAATAACTTGATAGGTGTTCGCGAAACCCAGGTGCTTGCTAGGAAAGTGGAAAAATATTTTAATAATAACGAGAGTCATAAAGTAAGAATTCAACAAAGCTTTGGTCAGATAATTTTAGCGAGTCTTTTGTTGGGTAAAGTGTTTACGAGAGAGAGAGACTTTTTAGGAAAATGGAAAAATGTACCAAGGAGCAGAGATATGGTAAGGGGAGAAATGAATAGCGTTGAGATGCAGACCTCTACACCTGATTGACCAGAGGCGAAATCGCAAAGAAAAATCTTCGCGTCCGAAAATAAAAGGCGAGGTTGTCCTTGAGGGAAAATTATCAGTAGCAAAGAAAATTGAGATTTTAGGAAAAGTTATGGGAAAAATGCGTGGGAAAAGAAACAGAGGTCTTAGGCAATTTAACAAGAGGGTCGAAAAATAATAAAAAAAATAAAAGAAGTTTAAAGGAGGGATTTCGGAGATCCAATAGAATGAATAAATGTAGATCTTGACCAATAAAGTGAATTGATAAGGGGGAATATCAAGTAAGGTAAAATTTTAGAGGACGGTCAACTTGAATAAGGAGGAAGAGAGTGGCTGAGCACCGATTACCCTTTGGGACAAAGGGGAATGAATCGAGGGGAGGAATTGGAAAAAAACCAGACTGCAGCGACAGAGAAGTCAGATTTTTACAGATTGTAGAGAGATTACAGATTTTCAGAGGTGTGTTTTCCAGAGTAGTTTCTTATTTTTGTGTAGTGTCAGTTTAGGAATAATGCATCACTGCCTACTTCACTGGATTCCAGGTAAGCAAGGTTTTGCCATCTCAGCATTTTTTGAGTGACTACTTTATCATTTTAATATTTGTAAATCATTTATATATTTAATATCCGTAAATAAATAAATAATTTCCTTATTTAAATTATGTGTGTAGTATTACATGAAGAGTCCATTTTAGTGTTGGGTTAAACATAACCCCGTGTTAGGAGCTGTCGTGCCCTACACCCTCCTGGGTTAATTCAATTAAAACAACGCATTATCATAATTCAATCTAATGTACGTAATCAAAACTTAATTTAGGAACATTTCTTTTCTTTCCGTTAAAAATGTGTACAAAAGGGTGGGGCACCCCAGCAATATCTTGGGTCTTGCACCTCGATATGCGGCCCAGTGATTGAGTTCAAAGATAATATTTGTGACCAAGGGCGTAGCCAAAGGGGGGGGGGTCATAACACCCCCCCATGAGGAATATTTTACCATACAAAATGCATATTCTTCACTACATTATCGCACACACGTATACATATGAGTTGTAGTAGTCGTAACCCCCCCCCCCCCATGAAAAATTTCTGGCTACGCCCCTGTTTGTGACGCTTGCACTAAGACAAGCAAAGATATGGTTACGCCTGTAAAACACCTGAGACCCGATGCACGCACCCACTAATAAACCCTCCCACACAAAACCTTATAAAGTATTTTCGGAAAAGCATGATACGGTAGTAATATAGCCTTTCTGTGCTCATCGTCGCTACCGCGAATGCGTCTTCGAATGCCCCGCTGTGACCCAGCAATTGCGTCATCTTTAAAGAGAAGTTAAGCAAACAGGTCTAAGATAAATGAGATACTCGGATATTTTTTTTTTCCCAAAAAAAACTTCCCATTGAATCAGAAGATTACCCAAAGCTGGGAGGGAAAAAAATTGGGGGCAAGGCGCCAAAGAAAAAGCTACCCAATGGTGGACTGTACTCTAGGAGCAGTTCTGATTTCTGTATTGAGCCAAAATAACGACACTGAAAGAGAGATTTTATTTTTTCCTAAATGTGACCTTCTCATTATTACATCCCATTAAGGCGGGTGTACCACCTTAAGAGCGATCGTCGCCACAGGAATTTTGAAAAGAACTTTAAACAAACCAATTATGTTAAACACTCGAAAAAAGCAATAATTCCTATTCACCCTATGCACTATGGACTGACAAACTAACAGGAAAGCTGAATGCCTCGTACAACTTAAAGAAAATAAATCATAAGCACAAAAATTGCTTACAAGATAGGGGCCGAGGAGTTACCCGTTTTCGAAAACAATCGCGAAATTCTGTATGTTTAGCATTTTTTCCTGAGAGTTTCGTCACTTAGGTTCACAGTCGGTGTCAGTTCACAGTGCAACTTATAAAGAGACATTTTAAATTTTTCCGAGTCTCTAGCGCAGTTGAATCGTTTAAAGAGCTGCTCAAAACTTAGGGGAAAAACGGGGCACGTGCCCGGGAGCCTTGTTGGGTGAGGGTGCCAAAGTCAATCACAGCTCCAAAGAAGGAAAACCACAATCAAGGTTTGCCCAGGTGACGTAATCTGTAGTCGCGGTTCTGAATATCCAAACAGAGTCTCGTCACATTGCAATTTTTGCAACTGGTTAAATTCCTTTTTTTTTCCAGAATATGAAATGAAAAAAAAAAAAAATGCATCTCCTCCACTGGAATTCCACTCAAAAGAAAAATAAACAAAGAAATACAAGAGGAAATAAATACTTTCAGTGCAAACTTACAAATTTCTAAACTTAAGTTTCAATTATTTCTAAACTTAAACTTTTATTTCTAATTTTAAACTTTGATTTTTAAACTTAAACTCTGATTTCTAAACTTTGTTTTTTAAACTTAAACTTTGATTTCTAAAATTAAATTTCAATTATTTCTAAACTTAAACTTTCATTTCTAAACTTAAACTTTTATTTCTAAACTTAAATTTCAAATATTTGTAAACTTAAACTTTTATTTGTAAACTTAAACTTTTATTTGTAAACTAAAACTTATTTGTAAACTAAAACTTTTATTTGTAAACTTAAACTTTGATTTCTAAACTTTGTTTTCTATACTTAAATTTCACTGCTGGTTTGTTGGTCGGTGGGCGGAGTTTCTTACCCCAATCCAATCAAATTGAAGGAAAACACTATCTGCTTCAACATATGGTCTGTGGGCGGAGTTTAGCTTGTATATACGAAGGATTTCATCTTGAACAAACTTTATTTCTGCCAAAAGACTTTATAATGTGTGCTTGTGGTTATTGTCAATATTTGTGGTAGAGTCATCTTTAGATGGAACTGTATATTTGGAAAGTTTTCGCAAATAGTATTACAATGTAAAGATTGTACTCCGGATGGAAATTATAAAATTCTGGAAAATACTGGAATAACATCTGATCTACCAGAGTTTGCAGTATTTTGCGAGCTGGATGTTAAGCTGAACAATCCGCATACAGTTCACAACCACATACAGTTCCAGAAAATTATCTTGTTCCTGCAGTTGTCAACGTATGGATGTTGAAGACTTTTTAAATATAACACAATTTTTTTACTCTTGAATATCTATCTATATATTTTTTCTCTTAGTCTTATTAATTATGTTTTGAAAATATTAATGAAAAAAATATGATTTTCATTGTAAAAGTTTTATTATTCATTAAAGAAAAAAATCGCATTTATTAAAGAAAAAAATAGCATTCATTAAAAAAGAATTAGCATTCATTATAGAAAGAAATAGCATTCATTAAAGAAAGAAATAGCATTCAATAAAGGAAGAAAAAATTTTGCAATTTTAAAAATAGAAGTTTAAGTTAGGAAATAAAAGTTTAAAAAAACAAAGTTTAAGTTTAGAAATCCAAGTTTAAGTTAAAATCAAAGTTTAAGTTAAAAATCAAACTTTAAGTCAAAAAATCAAAGTTTATGTTTAAAAATCAAAGTTAAAATAGAAAAAAAATTCACTTACCGATATGGTATTTTAAACTCCATTTTTAGAAAGGTCGATAATAATCGTCCAATAGGAAAAGCGATAAAACAAAATAAAATCCTTTTTCCCCCCCTTTCTCTCCTCTATATAAAGAGCTGCAATTTGAAGAGACCACATTATTATAAAAAACTGCCAGTGATGCTGCTTTTGTAAAATGGATTGGTAAGTGAATTTTTTTCTATCCGTTGTTCCTTTATTTTTTATATATATAACTTTGGTCTCTAAACTTAACTTAAAGAAAGTTAGAAATCTCTAAGATTTCTAGACTAGTAAGATTTCTAAACTTAAACTTTGTTTTTTAAACTTAAACTTTTATTTCAAACTTAAACTTTGATTTTTAAACTTAAATTTTTAAAATCTGATTTCTAAACTTAAATTTTTAAACTTTTATTTCTAAATTTAAGCTTTGATTTCTAAACTAAAACTTTGATTTCTAAATTTAAACTTTGATTTTTAATCTTTGATTTCTAAACTTAAACTTTTATTTCTAAATTTAAACAATTTAAAATGTAATTTTAAAAAAGTTGTTATATCCTACATATAATATTTTTAAAAATTTATAATAAAAAATAAAATAAACTTTAATTTTTATAATAAAATATCAAGTTTTTTATATCCTACCCAACTAGCACACATACGTTGGGTTATTGATGGCACGTGGTTGGCACAAGGTTGTTACGTTGGGCAAACGTTGGATGTCCATATGGAAATGTCGGTATTCTGTTGGCTAAAGGTTGTGTTGGGCAACCGTTGGTAAACAACCGTTGGCCATCGGATGGCTGAATGTTGTGTTGGGCAACCGTTGGCCATCGGATGGCTGAATGTTGTGTTGGGCAACCGCAGGTAAAACAACCGTTGGCCATCGGATGGCTGAATGTTGTGTTGGGCAACCGTATCTTTGCGCATGCGCAGAGACACACATTCAGGAAACCGGGAAGCGATAGATTCATGCCCGTTCGCCGTTCCGTTTCCGCCATTGCTTGTTATGATGTGTTGATACACTTTTATAAAGTGATTGATAGTTGAAATCTGAAACGAATATTTATCTTTTCAGCTATATTTCTGTGAATTTTAATCGTTGCATAGGTTCGTAGTAACTTGAATCACGATAACTATTATTATTGATGCATTGATTATAGTTCGATTGTCCATAAGCCTAACGATCTTCAAAGTATGTAAACAAACAACTTACTATGCAGCTATGGTAATAAATATATAATAATTGCACAGTGCTTATTAAAAGATGCGTTTTGGATTACTAAACAATGCTAGACAGCTTAAAAATAAAGTTTTATTTGCTCATAGTTGTACAACAGTCGAAAAGGTAAAATTGGACACAATTGTTTTCTCCTAATAAGATTATTCTGAAAAAAAAAAAAAATCAACTTGAGCCGTGCTTATATTTTGCAAGATTATAATGACTAATGAGATTTCAGATTTAGAAGTAGTTATTAAACTAACACTACTTCAATTTTGAAATCTCGTTGGTTCACAGTGGTTAATCAACAACAAGGATTTAAATTTGTGCATCAAAATTGTTTTGTTGTTAAAGGTATGTATAAAATATTTTACAGTTTTAAGAATTCAGTTATTTTAATATTTTACAAATGTGTTACAGTACTTTACAGTTCATATATATACCTATATTTACCAACTTCATTTTGTTATTTATTTATTATTTTAGAAGAGATTTTTGTATCTACACCTGTTATAAGCTACAGGACTCAAATTTTATGGAGAAAAATACATAATCTATATGCAATCAAATACTCTTTGAGAGTACTGGAAGAAAAAACATTTTTATTGCTTTGACAAGTCTCTTCTACTGCGTACTTTAGTTGAATGTAATACGCTTTGACTGAGAGTTCGGGTCCATGAACTGAAATCAATACTGATTTTTTAAAACTTTTCTTCAGACATTCTATTTTTTGCATTAGAGAAAGGATGCGCTATGGAAAAAAAAAATTTCTCTCTCTCTTTTTTTTTTTTTTTTAATTTTGTGCAATGGTAATTATGCGGGACGCGTCATAACTTTTTTTTGTGTACCATCAACGACTTTTTTCATTTTATGTGCTATAGCGTGTAAGCAGCATCACTAATACATTCTGTTGTACTGATATCTTTCTCATAGTCAGATAATATAGATGCACCCGTGTGTTGATACTTGCATGCGTCGATATTGCATGCGTAATGCATATGCATTACGCATGCCATATTTTTTTTTCTTTTACTTTGCAGTCAATATCTACAGTTAACTGAAAATAAAAATAGAACTACGAAATGTCATTGTATTCCATACCAATTTTATTCGGGCAAACTAAAAATTAAGAATCTAAAAAATTACGTAAATTGAAATAAATGTAAAAAATAATAAATAAATATTTTAGTAAAGAATGATTTCTGTGACGTTCTTCAGTGACTTTATACTCCCATTGGATTTCCCCACATGAATATAAAAAAAAAGAGATTAAGCCTCCTTACAAAAGTTTCAATTGAGTAAATTTTCAGAGGTTTTGAGAGACACTTTACAAAAGTAACTGTCAAAGGAGAAGGAGGGATATGAATCATATTTCAAAAAATAAGCATTCTTTCGTTTAACATTATATGTTTTTTCTTTTAATTAATTCTAAAAGTTTTTATGATTTTGGTTTGCCTGCCGCCCTGGTTCTCTAAAACTGTAAAGGATAGCTTCTGAAAGGACCTTCTAAATATTTTCCTGCTTCCGATCTCTCCCCCCTCCTTTTTTTTAAACAGTTCATAAGTTGCACCTGCAATATTAATTTTCCTCATAGTGCAAAATAGGTTAGTTTTCTACAGATTAATATATGTTTGTAACTTGACAGATCGTTTACTATTTGAAAATAACACATTTCTGTTAGTGACGGGACTAGAGACAGTTTTAAGCAAAAATGTTGGGAGGGGGGGTGTAAAGACAAAATTTTCTGACGATATATACCAATATGCTTTCAAAAATATACACCGATTATCTGGCCTCTTGGGCGGTTTCCTCCAGATGTAGCGTGAATACGCATTAAATCCCCTAAAAGTCCTTCGCCCGAGGCACCCCCCACCCTAGGCAGATACTTAATGTGCATGTTTGCCTTAAATACACACTACATTACATGATCTGGAATGAAGTTGGCTTGAGGGGACAAAAGGGACTTGTTTACTGGCACAAAAATCACTAAAAGGAAAATTGTAACAAGACTATGTTCATGATATAGTATAACTTATAATAAACTGTCGGCAGAACTGGTAATTTATACACTGAGCATTTTACAGATTGGTGATTAAAGCTGAAATTTGCTGACAGTCCTTTGGCAACTGACGATTTTGTCGACAAAAGTACTTTTTAGGGGGGTGGGGTGTCCGCTCGCCCTCCTCCTAAGCGCACAGAAACCCACTGTTGAGGTGGAACCATATTTGATGAAAGAAAAAATGTGACTATTTGATAATATGCTTCGTTCTACATATCTGCCGTCCCTTAAAACTTATCTGAATCTGTCACTGCATTTGCTGTTAGTAAAATAATTAAAAACTTTAATTTCAAATTTGATAGTTTTTCATATATCTATAGAAATTTTATGAAATAGCACATCAGTTTGTCAAATATTCGTCAAATATAATTATCCAACATTAGGTTTCTGCATTGGCCTAAAATATGAAACTAACTTATAAATGTAACGGTTAACAATTATGATAGCTAAATGTTAAAAATAACCAATTTCCAACAGTTGGATAATAGAGTGACAACATACAGATTTTACGGTGTCCCAATGTATACATTTACACGTTAACCCAACGTATGCATTTATACGTTAACATAATGTATGCACCAGTTGCCAACCGTTGGATAACCGTAAGCCAACGTGTCATTTCAACGTTGCCCCAACGTATGCATTCATACGTTGCCCCAACGTACGTGTGCTACCTGGGTACATATAAATTACATCAGAATGTTATAAGTTTGTATGAATAAGCTTTCATTTTTTTATAATAAAGTAACAAGATTTTATATCGTATATATCATTTATCATGAAATAAATGACCACAATCGCATTGTTTTGTAACATCGTTTCATCCGATAATTCCATGCCTAGAAGTTAAACTTATAACATTTTAAGCTTATGACCTTTTAATAAATTAAACATTTAATCCTATTAAACTTTTAATCCTATTAAACATTTAATCCTATTAAACTTTTAATCCTATTAAGGGGGCAAGGCATTAAAATCGAATGTCATTTCTTAATTTTTAGTCTCAAAGTATACGTAAAGTGTTTTAAAACAAAGGTTTACATTTACATTAATACTAAAAATAAAATAATAAGTCTTTTAAAAAATATATATTAATATCTTTGAGAAAAAAATACCCATTCAATATTTTTCAAAATATCCCATGCGCATTCCAAATTAATAACAAGCTGTAATTTTTTATAGTTCACTTGTAATGCATGTATAAACATAATTGTGCATTAAATTTTCAAACAAAGGTTATTTAATAGATATAGGAATTTAAATGTAACAATGATGGAAATTTGAAAAAAAAGCTACATCTCACATGAATTTGTTTTTCCTATAAAGCTTACCCTTGTCACATATAAAAACGAATGCGCAGATATGTTTATACATATATTGCAAGTGTATATTTAAAAAAGTATAGCTTTTTATTAAGTTGGAATGCGCATGGGATATTTTAAATAAAAAAAAATACAAGGCGTATTTTTTAAAAAAAATATCCATTCTTCATCTAAAAAATATTATTTTTTTAATTTTTAGTTCCAATATTGATGCAAACTTTTATGCTAGATAACTATGAATTTGTGTTAAAACACTTTACATATGATTACAAGTAAAAATACAAAATTGAAAATTTTGAATATTGAACGTCCCTTGTCCCCTTAAAAATTTCATCCAATTAAACTTTATCCTTTAGTTTATTGAACTTTACCCTTTTAGTTTATTGAACTTTATCCTATTAAAAAATTTCAAGTAGATCAAACGTCCAATTGGAAAAGAGATAAAACAAAAGAAAATCCCTTTTTTTGCCCTCTCTCCACTATATAAAGAGCTGCAATTTGTAGAGACCGCAATATTATAAAAACTGCCAGTGCTGCTTTTGCAAAATGGATAGGTAAGTGAATTTTTTTCTATCTGTTCTTTTATTTTTTATATAGGTAACTTTGATTTCTAAACTTAAAGTAAGTTAGAAATCTTAAAGTAAGATTTCTAAACTTTGTTTTTTAAGCTTAAACTTTTATTTCAAACTTAAACTTTTATTTCAAAGCTGAAACTTTGATTTCTAAATTTAAACTTTGATTTTTAAACATAAACTTTTATTTCTAAACTTAAACTTTTATTTGTAAACTCAGGTTTTCAATTATTTCTAAACTGAAACTTTTATTTCTAAACCTAATTTTTGATTTCTAAACTTAAACTCTGATTTCTAAACTTGTTTCAATTATTTCTAAAATTAAACTTTTATTTCTAAACTTAATTTTTGATTTCTAAACTTAAACTCTGACTTCTAAACTTAAATTTTTATTTCTAAACTTAAACTTTGATTTCTAAACTTAAACTTTGATTTCTAAACTTAAACAAACGAAAACTGAAAGATTATTAGTTCCCAAGGTTATCCTATAACAAATGATAATTTTATCATCATTCCAAACTTTAATAATAAACCTGCTGTACAATCGGGCGACAAACACATTTTGCAACACATTAAAAGTATTCTTTATCGACCTTGCAGCAATACATATGATTTTTTAACCGATATCAAACAGAAAAGAAATAGTATGTCTACTTCTAAAGCCTATAAAATAATAAAGTTGTCTGATATTAATATAGAAACATCGAATACAAATTGAGCCTCACCATGGCACAGTGGTTATGCCACTGAAAATGGTAGATGGCCGAAGTGTGAAGGTCTGGGGTTCGGGTCCCATCGCGCGGCTGTCGATCTAACGGTCTGGAGTTTTGGTAGGTTTTCTCCAGATGTAACGTGAATACGCGTTAGAACCCCTTATACTAGGTATGGGCAACCTTTGAAAAGTTGCGGGCCAAACTTTAGGAAGTTACCGTAGTCGCGGGCCAAACTGCAAGATATTAGCAAGCAGTTGCGGGACGTACAATTGGTATTTTATATGGGATTTTGAAATGTTTATATGGGATTTGATATCTTCCGCGGGCCGGGTGGGCCGGCGGTTTCCCATATGTGACTTAGACAGTTCTCCTACCAAGGCACCCCTCCCTTGGCAGATCGCCCTAGTGTAGCGTTGCCGTAATCACACACAACCACAACCTCCAATACAAATTGTTGTACAATAGGGGGTCTCGTTTTAATTATTTGTATTTTAATAATATGGATTATTAATAAATAAACCCTATCGAATCAAATTGCTTGTTTCTTAAAAAATATATATAGAAGGTGATTTCTTAGATAAAATTTACATATGTAATTGATAAAATTTATTGATTCTACTACAAGTCTTTTTATTATATTATATTTTGTTTTTTAATTCATTAATGAATCGAAAAATATATTAATTCTTCAAGAAATGAAAAGAATAAAGATGTATGCTATTGATCTAAAAACAAATAAATATTGTTATCCAAAGGTAAATGGTGTAAAATATTACGAAAACGATAGCGATGGTAAAGAAATATTCATATCTGAAAGAAAGGATGAAAACTACGCATTCGATCGTGTAAAGAAAAAGGAAATTTATGCAAAAAATCAAAATATGCAATATTATGCCAAATACGATCATAAAGAGATTTACTCTGTCGATTTGGATAGAGATTTTGAAAAATTTATCAATGTGAATAGTGAAGATCAGTATTGTAAAAATAAATACAATTATGAATTTTATTCGTTGGATGATATAGGTAAACATAAAATTGCTAAAAATCAAAAGGATTTTTTTTTTACGCCAAAGACCAGTACGTTAAACCGTATTATCCAATTGACGAATTTCGAAATGAATTTGCAGTTCCAAGTAATTATTACCATGCAGTCCCATCATGCAGTTCCAAGTAATCCAAATAATCATTTAATGATTATTGTATCAGAATACGGGGCAACTCATTGCGCCAAAAAAAAAAAAAAAAAAAAAAAAAAAACCAGGACATGGTTCTATCAATTATGAAACAAACATTAAAAATAAAGAATTCCTTATGCTTATAACAAAAAATATTTTGTAGGCAAAAATGCGGCCGGCGATGGGCAATACCCGCGCGATACGTCAAACAATGAGTTTTAACCAGATGATAATTTAGATTCTAATCCTTTAGGTCCAATTTTCTGGTCGAGAATCAAAACAGAACAAATTTGAATTTTGGAGATCTTAATTTTATCAAATTAATGTATATTTTAGCAAGAAATAAAAATTTTTTCAGTCTTCGAGAAAATAATAAGCAACAGATTATTTATGAGAAAGAAAGCGATATTATTTTTCAAGTAGAAAAAAGTGCTATCGACTATTTAAATAATATAAAATTGGATTTTATGAGTAAGAAAAAGTCAATTAAAAATGAAGAAAGTGGTTGTAATACAGTAGAACCTCGGTATAACGACCCCCTGTGGGACCAACATCATATGGTCGTTGTAACGAAAGGTCATTGTAACGAATTGAAAAAATAATAGTAAAATATTGAGCAAAGAAATGATGCAACAGTACATACCTAGAGAACACTTCTATTTATTTTACTGAATTTTTGAAAAAATAACTCTTTGATTGACGCCTGTTTCAAGTTCATTTGGGAAGGTTTCATTATCACTGATTCCATATCCGTTAGAGTTTGAAGGAAATCTTCAGAATTAAATTGTCCTTCAAAATATTGACGCAAGGCATTGATTGCATTGAAGGCTTCTTTTTCCATTCACTTTTTCAAAAGCTTGGACGATTTCTTCTCCGTCGTCGGAATCGCAGATGTCTTCATTTCCGGTAATACGGGCAATAAAATCGTCCCCATTCAAATTTTCTTGGCAGCACTGTAAAGTTTCGTGTACCGCAACAAACTCATCAAAAGATAATTGAAGATCCGGAAATTTGACACTGAGGAGCTGGGTCATTTCATTAGTGTCTGGAGTGTCATCTACAGGAGCACCGGGCGATAAGGGTTCCGGCAACGGTCGGAATTCAGCTGACTGATTTCCCAACTCTTTCTGAAATTCTTCTTTCGTCTTAAAGCCGGCATCACGACAACAATGTGCTATTGTGTTTTGCGGAACATCCTTTCATGCTGATTTGGCTAGATGCATAACACCTAGGACATCAATGTCGTACATCTTCTTGTTTTCCATAGCGGCAATCATTCTTCTGACTATCATTTTCCGATAGTTGGATTTGAAGCAATGGATAAGTCCTTGATCTAAGGGTTGAAGTATTGCGGTGACATTAAGAGGGATAAATTCCAATTTTATGGCTTTTAAATTGCTGATTGCGGGATGAGCAGTGCAGTTGTCAACAATCAGCAAAATCTTTCTTTTACTTGCAGCCATCTTCCGGTCAAGTTTTCGAATCCATTCTTCGAATAAGGCACTAGCCATCCATGGCCTTTTTTTTTTTTTTTTTTTTTTTTTTTTTGTACGCAATCGGTAAAGTTTTCACACACTTAAAGCATCTCGGATTTGCCAACTTTCCGATTAATAAAAGAGGCAACTTCTCTGTTCCCGTCATGTTTGCCGCAGGAAGAACTGTCAATCAGTGCTTTGAACGCTATCCTCCGTCAGCATTTTCTTTACCTTTAAATACCAGACATTTATCAGGCAACAGCTTGTAGTAGAGAGCGGTTTCATCTGCATTAAATATGTCGTCCGGCTCAAATTTTTCTAGTAGAGTTTTCAATTGTTCTTTCCGCCAGGGCCCGACTAAGACATTTGCGGGCCCAAGGCCTAGTACATTTTGGGGGCCCCTATATGGCTATCAGGGGCGGGGATACCGGGCCAGGGGGGGGATACCGGGATATATTGCCCCCCCCGAAATTTTCGGATTAGTGATCACAAGACTAATGCCGTGCAGAAATTCCGTCTTTTTATACACATAAAAGTTCATATCCCCCCCCCCCCGAAATTTTTTCCTGGCTACGCGCCTGATGGCTATGCTTTCTCTACCCCCATAGAAGAAGCCTGCATAGTGTATGCGTTTTAGTTAAATTTATTTAGTGTCATTAAAACCTAACAAACAGAAGATACTTATCTATTAGCACTAAACCAGGGTTAATATATAATATACCAAGGCCAGTGACATGGTGTCTTTTTCTAATGTTTACACTATTAGATCCTATTTATAGAATATCATTTCACTGCACGAAATTCTAAAAAAATTATTAATACCGAATATCAACCTGTGTTTGGAAGTAACTGGCGTTGCTTTCTTACCTTTGTATTATAGTAAAAAATGAACAGTAAATCTTCATAGATAATCTATAGAAGGAATTTTAATGAGGTTTGAATATGTATTTTTCTAGTGATTTTAATGTAATGCTTTATTAGTATAAAGAACAACCTTAACTTATGAAATCTGATTTGGTTCATGGTATCACTTCACATTTTATCATTATTAAATATTAATTATATCCGTGCTTAAAATGTAAATTTGATTACCAGTATTGTTTGATTAAATTACATTTAGTAATATTTGAACAATTTTTAAAAATCCAGCACACTAAATTTAGAAATGAGAATAGATTTCAAACATAATCATAAACAAAATTTATTAACATACTTGTTTATCAGGCATTGATTTTAATATGTATGAATTTGACTTCTTTCAAACTAATATTTCATTACAATTAAATATTAAGTGAATATCAATACCCAATAAAACAAATTTGATTAGTGTATTACTTCTTTAAATGACATGCATACAGTAACATAAACAACAAGATTAAAAACTAGTAGTCTAAATTAAGAAAACAGGAATTATTTAAAACAGAAATAACCACAAACAAAATTTATTAACATTCTTGCCAAACAGGATTTGATATTAACACAAATTCAAATTGTAGTTTATTACGATCCAATGGTTAAGTCAATATATATACTTAATTAGGCAATTTTGATTAGGATTACTTGATATGACATTCAGTAGCATAACAGCAAATTAAAAAAAAAAAAAAAAAACCTAGTACAGTAAATGATGAAACACTAATATATTCAAGATGGATATAATCACGAATAAAATTTATTAACATACCTGATCAGCAAGCAGTTTTTATACAGAATTTGACGTGTTATATTTCATAATATGAAGTGAATTTTAAATTAAGAAACAAGAATATATTTAAGAGAGAAATAATGACAAACAAAATTTAACATTCTTGCCTAACAAGATTCGACACGCCCGTGAGTTAAATTGTTTCAAGCTAATATTTCATAACAATTCAATGTTAAGTCTATCAGTACCAATAAGGTAAATTTGAATTCAATCTCAAGTGATTATCAATAACAAATATAGTAAATTTGGTTAATATTACTTGTTTAAATGACATACAGTAACATTCAGAAAAATTAAATGGAAAAAAAATCTAGTACTCTAAACGAAGAAATAGGAATAAACATAAGATTACATAATGAGATACGAACAAAATTTATTAACATACTTGTTTTGTTTAGTAAGCATTGATTTTAACATATACAGCATTTTACTTGTTTTAAGCTAATATTTCATAATGTCAAGTCATTACCAATGCCCAATAATGTAAGGGTATAGCTTTACTATTACTTGTTTAAATAACATTCAGTACTATAACATTAAAAAAAACACCAATTCAATAAATTAAGAAATAGGAATATATTTAAGACAGAAATAATATCATGAACAGAATTAACATTCTTGCTAAACTAGATTTGATTTTAATACATATGAATTCAATTTGTTTCAAGCTCGTACTTAATTACAATTAAATGTTAAGTTAATATCAACCAATGACCAATAACTTCAATTTGATTTTTGACTAACGTTACTTGTTTAAATGGCATTCAGAAACAGACTGTGAAACAGATATAATCATAATGAAAATTAAATAATGCATATCATTTTAAGATCTTTTTATAAATACTGATTTTGGTAACTAAGCTCATTTAATCATAAAAAAAAAAAATTAATCACTTACTAATGATGAAATTTCATACAAATGCTTTTTTTCTTGATTTTTTGGCAGCAAAATCATTAATGATATCATCAAATTCTATTTGTGAAGTGATTTCACTTTCAATACTTAAAATAGAAAAAGCTTGTAAATTTTCTTGTGATAATGAGTTTCTTGTTCGACTCTTTATTCTTTTCAAAACTGAAAAAGACCTTTCACTTGTACAGTTGCTGACAGGAATAGTTAAAAAGATTCTGAAAGCAGTTTCTACATTTGGAAAGGTGTGGGATATGTTTAAAATCCTCATATGCTTCAGACACTCCACAGGAGAACTTAGTTCCTTCAAAAAAGGCCTAAATTGGAGAAACTCATCTGGAAAACTTTCTTCGATGTCATCTGAATAAACTTCCTGAAATTTTTTTGCAGATGTTATGATATCTGATTCAGACAATGAATTATTGCATACAAAACCAAATCTTTTTTCAAGATAAGAGTATGCATTCATTCTTTTTTGAAGCTGTGACAAAAGTGCATCACAAATGACATAATGGCATTCAACTCTGAATGCATCTTTGGGAGTAAAATGCCATTCAGTTTCCGGCTTTTCATCAAGCCTTCGTGATATATATTTTTTCCTTTGGATAGAGTAAGTAGAATCAACAAAGGCTTTTGCTTCAATTTCATACGTATCCAACTTTTCCCGTACTACTTTTATAAATTCAATAAGAGAATTGTATAATGGGACAACAGAAGAAATATTTAACAAACTGCTTTGAAAAGTTTTGTTGGTTTTTTCAATGCGCTGAAGAATTGTATCCCATATTATCAACAATACTGCTGTCTCAAATTTCTCCATTTTATTGTGCAAACTGCGCGCTTCATTTCGAGTTGCAGCAGGCTCTGCTTCATTTGCTGTAATATCATGCAAAGCTTGTCGGACAGAAATGTATCCTTGTCGTAGGGCTTTTGTTGCGTCAGCTTCAGCAGACCATCTTGTGTCTGACAAGGATTTTAATTTTAATGCAGTTTGTGAACTCATTAGTGCCTGCATCAAAATCTGCCATCTGCGAGTGGAGGCTGAAAAAAAATTGTAAACATTCTGCACAAATGTGAAGAATATTACAGCCTGCTGGCATGATTCTACTGCATTCGTTCCTACAAGATTTAACGAATGAGCAGAACATGGCACAAAATCTGCTAACGGGGATATTTCTTTAATCCTGGCCTGTAATCCGGAATACTGACCTGCCATATTGCTGGCATTATCGTAGGACTGACCTCTACAGTCTAAAATATTCAAATTTACAGTATCAAAAAGATTTAAAATACAATTTGTTAAAGATAATGAGTCATGACGATTTAGAGGCACAAATTTTATAAATCGCTCTTTTGGTTCACCTTCTTCATTAACGTATCTCAAAACAACTGCCAGTTGATCAATATGGGTTATGTCTGGAGTTGAATCGACAATTAATCCAAAATATTTTGCTTTTTTAACTTCTGATAAAATGTGACACAAGACTTTTTCAGACATCAGTTTTAGAAACTCTGTAACAATTGTAGAAGAGAGATAACTAACTCTTCCTGTACCAGGATTACCTTTGGTTGCTAAATGATTGGCAATAAAAGGGTCAAACTTTGCAATAAGTTCGATACAGCCTAGAAAGTTTCCATTGCTAACAGACCCCACTGTTTCATCATTTCCAAAAAGTGGAAGCCCTCTCTGTGCCAAAAATTTGACAGTTTCAACAACTCTAATGAGTACATTACGCCAATAAGTACATTCAGTCTCACGCTCTGTGATCATCTGCTTATCTATGCGACAAGAGGAAACTGCACGAAGAGATAGTGTACATACACTATCTCTGTGTATCTGAGAATTTTCGTGTTCATTGAGTCTGCTAGCGATATTCTTCCAGTCAGAAAATCCTTCAATACAAAGTGCTTGTCGACTGGTTGAGAACAGTTTGCAAGCATAACAAAATACAGCTGTCTTTGATGGCGAATAGATCAGCCAATCCCTTTTAATTTTTTCCTTATTTTTATGTCTAAAAAAATTGTGTTCTGTCAAAATGCGACTTTTGTCTGTGCACATTTTCCTGGAATTTTTAATTTCAGAAATATTCTGATTTGGTTTTTTAGCAACAAAATACTCACGCATTTCTTCAGTTATTCTTTCAGGCCAAAGTCCTGGATCATCCGAATAGGTGTTAGAAGAGGTAATTTCGACTTCAGATCGACTAGCTCCATCCTTGTCATGTTCAGCTTCTGTATCATAGATACTAGTAGACGTAATTTCGACTTGAGATCGACTTGCTTCATCTTTGCTATGTTCAGCTTCTGGATCATAGGAGCTACAAGAAGAAATTTCGATTTGACATCGACTTGCTTCATCTTTGCCATGTTCCGCTTCTGGATCATAAGCAACTTTGACTGGAGATCCACTTGCTCCATCTTTGGCATGTTCAGCTTCAGGATCTTTGCTATTTGGATTCTGTTCCTGTAAACCGATATTTTCATTTGAATTTGTGGTATTTCTCTGAGAAATCTCAAGTTCACTATCACTAGTTTCTTCTTCATTTTCCTTTTCAGTCACGGTACGGGCTACTAAATATTGTCGTAAGCTTTCTTTCATTCGCTTAGCTTGATGTTCCTCATTTTTTTTTTTAGACCGTTTCTGAGAGCCGGACAAATACTTTCGGGGATGCATTTTAATTTAAAATAAATCAACTCAATTATTCTCACAATACGTGCAGATTACAACTTCACTTCAAGCATGCTAACGTATGACGTTCAGATGTTCATTCAAACCACGTGATTCAAAGGAGTCCGGGCGGAAACAACAACAACCATTTTTTTCATTTTGACTGTTGCCACTATCACAGAAATAAATCCAATAGTTGTCAGTAAGACAGAGTCAATGCGCAAATGAATGCGCATAAGTTGCTCTTCAAATGACGTCAAGAGGGTGAATCTTAGGTGGTAGAATGTTTTGGACCTTCACATGACGTGTATTCGGTCGTTTGTTTTGCACTGAATAAAATGTAAAGAAAACAATTTGCGTGTCGGCATGTGTTGTAAAAGTACATATCTTTATCTGTCTTTAGTAATGTTTTGATAATAATTTTTTAGAGTAAAACTTAAGTAAATCTATCATTTGGGGGCCCCTAAAATTTGGGGGCCCCAGGCCGCGGCCTAGTTGGCCTGTGCGGTAATCAGGGCCTGCTTTCCGCCATCCGTTGACTGTTGCAGCACCGACTTCCGCACTCTCACCGCACAGCTATTTAAAAGAGAGTCCGTGCCTTTCCTTGAACTTTTCAAACCATCCATTTGAAGCTTTGAAATCTATTTCAACATCCATTTTTTCAGAAAAAATCCCAGCTTTTTCTTTTAAGATACTTCTATCTATTGGAGTATTGTATGACCGCATAATTTGGAGCCATTCCACTAAGGCCTTCTCTAGGGATCGACCGATACCACATTTTCGCCGATGACCGATACCGATACTTTACCTATAAATTCATTTTCAGAAATAGCCGATACCAATACTTTTAAGTTATGGTATCGGCCGATACCGATACTTAACCGATACTTTACATAATTTAATGTCATTTAAACCTACATCTGTATTCTGGGCAGTTTTTGTAACGAGAGTGTAGTTCTCGTTAAAATGAATTACAGGATGATGAAATTTGAGCCCAGTAGAAAGCATTAAAAAGAAAAAACAGTGGATACTTTAACGAGTATCCACTGTTGAATAATTGAAGTGTGAATTTACAGTAATTCTAGTCTTTTCTATTCAATCATGCCGACGAATGGCCGAATTTATAAAAAGGTGAGCACTGGGAATATTCTTAGTGTGCAGGTTCGGAATTCTTTCTCCTAGCGTGGCTGTCGATCTAGTGGACTAGAGTTTTGGGCGATTTTCTCCAGATTTCCCCCTTAAAAAGTCCTCTGCCCAAGCCCCCCCCCATCGGTAGATGCCCTCATTTAGGCTTGACAGAACATAAACACGGGAGGGGGGGGTTTAAGGGATATATTAAAAAGAGAATCCATTTCCAGTGCTGACTGGTGCAAATATTTAAATCAAATTTTCTCAACCTCTATTTTCTTGCTTAATTGTTGCTATGAGCCAGACAAAATGTTTCCATACTAGACCCAAAACAGCTTCCTGCTTGCTCTTCTATATGTGTCTTTCTTTTTGGTTCATGTCTCGATTTTGTGCTTACAAAAGTAAACACATGAAATTTATTCAACTTCAAAGCTTGCAAGTTTTATTTAGATTTTCTTTAATTATAAATCTTTCACATATGAAAATATTTTTTAGATTATTTAAACTGCATTAAATTATGATAATGTATAAACTGTACAGTATTATGTAAGCACATATGTATTTAGATATTGTTTATTAAATACATATGTAAATTCTTTCCTTAAAATGCATACGAAGGCAGCACATAAGCTTAAATCAAGTTTGACATTTCTTTGAATTTGACGTATTAATACAAGCTCGACAGTTCAATTCTCTTAAGCTTGCAGCAAGCTTGGAGAAGTCATTTGTACTGTCAAGCTTGAATACAACTTGATTACTGCTTGATTTGGAAAGCCACATCCATATAACAAATAATTTATCATCAGTCATAAATGTACTTGACCACAGAATAAAAAAAAAGATTCTATATTTCCAAATATGGAAATTCTTCAAAATAAAATACAATTATACTACGAAATTGATTTCAAAATCAGTCGTTTGTCTCGATTTTGGCCAATATTGCCCAACATGAGTGTCACGATATTAAAAGTTTTTAAACGTGTGCTGCTTTTAAGTTTATATTCTGCTTATTTCTCTATTAGTGGAGTCTATAAATTACATATAACATTATTTTAATTTTGATTCAACCCTTGGAAAAATAAAAGAAACAGTTCATCGGCCACTGATCAATCTCGCCAGAAAACGGCGTGACAACCATAACAACCACTTCAAACTTTAGTCATGCCAGCGCAACTGAATGGTTAGGACGCTATCATCCCAAACCTTAGGTCCCGAGTTCGATCCCAGCCGCGGACGCTTGATGGAAACAGATTAAAATAACTTGAAATTTCAGCATAGTGAGAAAAATGCGAGGAAAAATAAAATATGTGGGGCGAGTTCACCCACGGGCGCCCCGTGTATTTAGGAATTTTTTTTTTTTGGAAAAATTTTAAAGCTTGAAATTAAGCTTGCTATGTCAAGCTTGATTCAAGGTTGCTGTGTCAAGCTTAATGCAAGTTGGGCAAGTGTAAACTTGAACACTTGATTCAAGCGTGCATTAAGCTTACACGCTTAAAAATTTCAAGCTTAATTCAAGTTTATTGACTTGATAAATCAAGCTTGCTGTAAGTTTGATGGAAGCTTGCTGTAAGTTTGATGGAAGCTTGCTGTGCTGTCTGGGTAATAAGTTCACATTAATTAATGATTTTATTTATCTGCTCCAATTATTTAACCAAGTGAATTATTAAATGTTTTAGCAAGATTTCTTTTTAATATGAACTCATATGATCATCGTTAAGTTTTTTGAAAATCCGAATATTTTGATTCTCCGGACAGGGTTAAGTCTCAATTAATTCGGATGATCCATGTATTTGATCTTTTCCGTACGAAGAACGGGCACACACCGATTATTCCTGTGTTTTCCTTAGATATAAACGAAATACTATTCACAAGAAATATGCTTTTTACTCATAAATTTGAAATAAACTAAATAATAATTAGTATTGCTAATTATACTAATACAGCTTCAACTTTTTAAATTAATAATATAAATAATTATTCAATATTGATAATTATTACACTTCTCAAAACAGAAGGAAACACAAATCCTACGTTCTCTCATTAATCGGATAGATAATAAAATCATTAAATGTTTGATAATTCGTACTTTTGATAGTGTGTAATGTTTTAAAAATGAATCATTTAACTTTTGGACCAACATAATTAAAGTTCACGGGAGTCGCCAGTTTTCAAGTCACTGCCAAAAAGTTAACTTCTTTGCGACACAAAAAAGGAATAAATTGTTTTTACATAGAGGTTTCGTTTATAATTTTAGTATCATTAATTTTGTCATTGAAACAGCTACAATATGAAGAAAAATATTTTTGCTCGTTTTCAAGCTACGCCTTAGAGGGTCTAAATGAAAGATGCTAAAAAATGAAGAGATTAAACGAGGGTTAAAGAAAAATCCAAAAATGATAAACTAAATTCAATTTTCAAGTCTTTACAAAAAAGTTGCTACTTAAAGTATCCATATTTGATGAAATTGATCTTCAGTGTTTTTGTGTTTATGATCATTGTTAACATGTTTTTCTGTGATTGATATGAACAAATTTTATCTGTTTTAATTCTAAGCTCTGAGCAGGGGCGGCATGGCACGACAAGCAAGGTCTGGATACCATCGTCAAAAGAGGGCCATTTCGAACTAAACTAAAACTTTCGAACTAAAATTAAGAAAATCTTGATCTAGAGCAGTGATTCCCAAACTTTTCTGTCCTTCTCTTCAAAAGATCTTCATCTTAGATTTTTCAGAAAGATCAGAAAGATCTTAGATTTTTTTTTCGCTACCCACTACTACATAATGATAACCAATATAGGCTATATAAAATAGTATAGTTTACTATATATAAAATACTACAGTTTAATTTTTCCCACCCTTTTCGACCCACTGAAATTTTTCCCGTGACCAACAGTAGGTCGCGGCCCATAGTTTGGGAACCACTGATCTAGAGCACAGAGGGGATGCCTTTTTTTTACGTTTGCAGGGGCACCATGGGAGGGGGGGAGGGTATATCCAACAAACGTCATTCGGTTCAAACCCTTTCCCCGTTTGCATTCGCAGAAATATGATTCACTTCCGATAGCAGAATACTACTTACGGTTTCAAATATTTCCGGCTGACTAATATTAAAATTTCTGTATCTGAAGTTCTATAAGCTAAATAGAAACAAATTCCTCAAACGTATTTCGAAGGCTGAAATATTACACTTTAACACACATATGGGCAACCACTGGCCCGAGGGCCGGATGTGGCCCGCCACGAATGTTAATCCGGCCGGCGGAACATTTGAAAATTCCGTATAAACCATTCACTGTCCCATATAAATCCCAATTATACGTCCCGCCACTAAAATCCGCAAGTTTGGCCCGCGACTTCGCTAACATCCTAAAGTTTGACCCACAATTTGTCAAAGATTGCCCATACCTGCTTTAACACTTTAAAGGTCGTCATCCCCTGAAATATCAAACGATATCGGAGACCGTCTCCCCCATCAATTTTGATATCTATATCATACCCAAGCCGAATCAGATGTCCTTGCGCCAATTTTTTTAAATAAAACACTATAAACATTCTTCATATAACGAAGAGCTTAACTTCACATAGCAAATATTTCAGATACACTTTGATTTTTTTTTTTTTTTGGTTGTTGTTAGTTTTGAAGAAAATTTTAATTTTTGAACAGACCACTTAGTGGAAGAGTAAAGATGATAAGAATGGAGGCCAGGAAAGTGAAACTGACTCCGATAATGAAGACACTTCACCAGCGCCCGATTATAACCAACAAGGTCACCGGGCATTGATAGATTTGGGGGCCCTCAATCTATGAAATTTGTTATAATTTTCATAAAATGTTGATATGTAAAAGAATATTTCAGGAAAAATGCTTAAAATTCGGGCCCTGGGCAAAGCCCCGATTTGCCCATATAATAAGGGCCCTGCGCTTCACGTCCAAAACCACATCAAACTTTAATGCTTCAACCTTTCAAAACCATTAAAAAGAGGTTTCCAAATGGAAGAAAATGTGCCTCACTCCATTTTCAGCGGACTTTTAAAATGTGAGTATTTTTATGAAATTTTAAAATCGCAGAATGCAAAACAATGTAAAATAACGGAATTTTGAAGGAAAATAAACGTAAGTGCATTACATATTTTATTCTCTAAATTCGTGATTTGTTTTTACTTTTGAACATTTCATTTATACAATGAAAAGTAAGAAACCGCAAGTTTAACAAATTAATAATAAATACCAATTTATTTTTAATTGAAAGTCATAATTTAATGCTTTTAAACATAGAATTAACTAAAAATTTTGTAATATTTGCTGAAATAACTGCAAAAATCTCTGTACAACGAAATTTTCTATATAGAGAATTTTTTAACTGAAACCGAGCGAGTTCATTATAGGGAGATTCAATCGTGTATATATATATACAGGGTGTCCAGCCTTAATGTGACCCAATAGCTATTTCCCGAACCATTCGGTTTAGATATGTACTTCCAATTTGAAAAATGTTTTAAAAAAGGTAAAGAATGTTTTTACGTGCTTTTCGAACCAAAAAACCCATTTAGAAAAAAATTACAAAAATTAAAATTTTATACGGTCCCCAGGTCCTATCACTTATATTTAGGAAAAGATGCAGTACACAAAAACAAAGTAAACACAAAAAGTTTCATTTTATTACGATAAAAACTGACCAAGTTATGGAACTTTGAAAATCATACATTTCATCCATTTTCTCGGCCAATTTCAAGAAGCTAGTAAGGGACCGTCTCCAAAGTGAAATTAATTGGAACTCTGCCAGGGAACATTCGCTCTTGCACGTCACTCTTATGTAAATCGCTTTTAAATTTAAAAGTACACACATTACGTTAATATTACAATAACAGTCGTATTCTAATATTACGAATTCTAGTACAGGAGAACGAGATGTATACAAATGAAGAATACTGCGAAATGGTACTGTTGTATGGGCAGTGTAATCGAAATAAGAGAGAGGCGGCAAGACTTTATGTCATTAAATTTCCCGGTCGAAGACATCTATCTTATTGTACAATTGCCCGTGCTGTTAAACGCTTGTATAGAACTGGGAGTTGTCATAGACGTATTCCCTTGTCTCGTGCCACACCTTCAAGCTTGCGGATACCCGCTGAGGATGTTCTAGGATATGCCCTGGCTCATCCTGAAAGTAGTGTCCAGGATATTAGCAAGGCTTGTTCCTACTCAAAATCGACGGTGTGGAACATATTACATACGTACGGTGCATTTCCTTATCGTCCAGTCCTGGCGCAGGAGCTAATGCCTGGAGACCAGTTGTATACATCTCGTTCTCCCATACTAGAATTCGTAATATTAGAATACGGCTGTATGCAATTGCAAGCGACTACACAACAGATGTTTAACGTTCGTCATGATCAGTATCGCAGCAAATCAGTCTGAAGCCGCAGGCAAATAAGTCTATTTTTTTGGAACTGCTTTTAAAAAGTTTTCTTTTTATTAAATCCAAAATATTTAATTTTATCTATGTTTTACACGTACACAGAATAAATTTTGTTTCTTAAGTCTCAATTATTGTAATATTAACGTAATGTATGTACTTTTAAATTTAAAAACGATTTACATAAGAGTGACGTGCAAGAGAGAAAGTTTCCTGGCAGAGTTCCAATTAATTTCACTTTGGAGACGGTCCCTTACTAGCTTCTTGAAATTGGCCGAGAAAATGGATGAAATGTATGATTTTCAAAGTTCCATAACTTGGTCAGTTTTTATCGTAATAAAATGAAACTTTTTGTGTTTACTTTGTTTTTGTGTACTGCATCTTTTCCTAAATATAAGTGATAGGACCTGGGGACCGTATAAAAATTTATTTTTTGTAATTTTTTTCTAAATGGGTTTTTTGGTTCGAAAAGCACGTAAAAACATTCTTTACCCTTTTTAAAACATTTTTTAAACTGGAAGTGCATATCTAAACCGAACGGTTCGGGAATTAGCTATTGGGTCACATTAAGGCTGGACACCCTGTATATATATATATATGAATGAACTCTTTTTCGAGTCCACAAAGTGAGAAAATAAACCTTTATAAAACTGAAGTAAAATTATAGCCTAACTTTCGACATTTGTTTTTTGCAATTCTTGCAGATAGCGTATTTAGTGTTGGGCACCAATTCAAAATAATTTAGAATAGACCATTGTCCTGTTAAACTGACATCTAACGATTCTTCGTCCATAATTTCGACCACACTTGGTGATACGACATCCATTTAGCGATCGTTAGAATTAAAAAAAAATAAAAAAAAAATAAAGCACAGTTCGAAAACACTCGTGCAAGCAAATGTGCCAATGAAACGACGCCTCTCATCCCATTACCAAAATAAAGATTCTAGAATTGTGTGTTGCGCCTGCGTGGTTTTCTTCTGAAAAGCGAAGTATCGGTTGAAAAGTATCGGTGAAAATGGATGAAAGCAACAGAAACTGATACTTTCCCGATACTTTTCGAATCGAAAGAACCGATACCGATACCTAAAAACATGGGATGTATCGGCGCCGATACTATCGGTCGATCCCTAGCCTTCTCTAAAAGAGGGAATTATTCCTCTCGTGCATGCATTCTGGATTTTGAGACACCTCCATCATTCGCTGCTAAAATTTTATCTCTGCTTTTGAGGATCTTGAATAACGTGCTTTTTTGGATACCAAACTGTCTCGCAATTTCAGCTTTTGGACATTTATTCTCATCGACCGCGGCCAAAATCTCGCACTTAACATCTATAGAGATTTGATTTCGCTGAGCCATTTTAATTAGAGTGAACAGTGCAATAGGAATGTCTCAAACTTGGAAAAGAGAGAAGTTAGTGAAGTACGCCCCCTCTGCACCCCCCCCCCCCTACACACACACACTTCATGTTCCCGGGCATGCAGTCTCCGGCCGATTGGGAACGAGAAGAATGTCCGTTCTTACAACTCGTTTCTCGGAAATGCCTTCGACTGCTCCCCCTCCCTTCCCTCTGGCCTTAAAGGCCTTATTACACGAAGGAATATTCGTGCGATTTGGTTGCTGCACCCAGTTGCAGAAACCTATTTCCCTCGGTTACCTAGGGAACAGTCAACTTCAACTTTTTCCTTTAGAGTTAAAAAAATTGCAAGTTGCTGGAAATCCAGCCAATCGTAGTGCTTCCTACTTCTACGTCACAACACGAGATGGCGGAAGAGTCAGCGTCAGCCATACCGTTCGTAGTGAAAGCGATGAGCGTGTGCGAAAACAAAATGTCCGTGAAATGGATGGAATATCGAGGTGGAATTGATTTGATTGAAGAAAAGAAAAATAAATATCAATCCGATCCGAAGATACACAAGGTATAAGCAACCAACGATATGCTATTTATAATTACATGCTCTAGCAACCGCCAATTCGGTGAATCTCTGACGTTTGTGAAAACAGCAGGGTTTTTTACTACGGCAACCCTGCGTGCTCATCTGGGCTCCCAGACATGCGAGAATGAATTGCAGCAACTGGTTTCTGCAACCAAAATTGCTCAAAATTTTGTCCGTGATTTAAGGTCTTTAGTTCTGCCCTTTTCGTCACGCCCCCTCCCCTCCTTTAAGCAAACACAAAGAGAGGAGTACAGGTTTCTTGAAGTTGCAGTACAATAGTATTTTGAAATAGCCCACTTGCTCATGAGTTCTGCGGACTAAAATTTGCGGTCGCTCTAACGAAAAATAATACGCATGGGGTCGTTTTAATCATTCAAAATTAACATTATTCCTATGGTAAAATAATTCGGACTTTTTAAGATGGTCATTCTAACGAAGGGGTCGTTGTATACTAGGGTCGTTAAAAAGAGGTTCTACTGTATTTTGCCGCCCACCATAATGTTACAGGCTAATTCATACCAACGAAGGCCGATGTAGTTGCTCACAATAAGTCTAAATGCCCCGCTGCGACTCGGCATCTTACAGTCAGCAGACATTCAAGAGACACAGCCGCTGAGATTCCCCTTCTCTGCCCAGTGGTACTGTTCTTAATCAGTCTAAATGCTTTGTTTGAATTATCACTATTATTTCGCACCCCCCCCCGCAATGCTAGATGCCAATTCATACCAACGAAGGCCAATGAAGTTTCTCACAATAAGTCTAAATGACCCGCTGTGACACAGTATCGTGCGGTCAGTGCGGTGTTCCCCTTCAGTGCCCAGTGTTTATGCTCATAATGAGACTAAATGCATAGTTTGAATTATTACTTCTATTTTGCCCCCCTCCCCCCCCCCCCCAATGTTACATGCCGATTCATATCAACGAAAGCCAACGTAGTTGCTGACAATATGTCTAAATGCCCTGCTGCGACCAAGAATCATGCAGTCAGCGAACACTGAAGAAACACAGCCTCCGAGATTCCCCTTCTGTGCCCAGTGTTACTTCTCATAATCAGTCTAAATGCTTTCTTTCAATTATTACTGCTATTTTGCGCCCCCCCCAAAGTTACATGCTAATTCATACCAACGAAGGCCGATGTAGTTGATCACAATAAGTCTAAATGCCCCGCTGCGACCGAGCATCTTGCAGTCAGTGGACACTGAAGAGACAAAGTTGCCCAAATTCCCCTTCTGTGCCCAGTGCTACTCCTCATAATAAGTCTAAATGCATTTTTTTCATTCAATACTACTATTTCGCACCCCGTCACCCTCAATGTTGCATGCCAGTTCATTCCTACTAAGGCCAATGTAGTTGCTGACAATAAGTGTAAATGCCCGCTACGACTCAGCATCTTGTAGACAGTACACCCTGAAGCGACACAGCGGGCAAGATTCCCCTTCTTTGCCCAGTGTCACTGCTCATAATCAGTCAAAATGCTTTGTTTGATTTATTACTACTATTATGCCCCCCCCCCCAATGTCACATGGGAATTTATATCAACGAAGTCCAATGTAGTTTCTCCTATTATTTCTAAATGCCCCGCTGGGAACCAGCATCTTGCAGTCTGTGAACACTGAAGTGACACAGCGGCCGAGATTCCCCTTGTGTGCCCAGTGTTCCTTCTTATAATCATTCTAAATACATTTTTTAAATTATTAGTAGTATTTCGCTTCCCCCCCCCTCCATAATGTTACATGCCAATTAATACAAATGCAGGCCAAAGTAGTTGCTCACAATAAGTCTAAATGCCCCGCTGCGAGCCAGCATCTTACAGCCAATAGACAATCAAGAGACACAGCGGCCGAGATTCTCCTTCTGTGCCCAGTGTTCCTTCTTATAATCATTCTAAATACTTTGTTTAAATTATTAGTACTATTTCGCTTCCCCCCCCCCCTCCGCAAGGTTACATGCCAATTAATACCAACGCAGGTCAAAGTAGTTGCTCACAATAAGTCTAAATGCCCCGCTGCGAGCCAGCATCTTACAGCCAATAGACAATCAAGAGACACAGCGGCCGAGATTCTCCTTCTTTGCGCAGAGTTCCTTCTTATAATCATTCTAAATACTTTGTTTAAATTATTAGTATTATTTCGCTTCCCCCCCCCCTCCACAATGTTACATGCCAATTAATACCAACGCAGGCCAAAGAAGTTGCTCACAAAAAGTCTAAATGCCCCGCTGCGAGCCAGCATCTTACAGCCAATAGACAATCAAGAGACACAGCGGCCGAGATTCTCCTTCTGTGCCCAGTGTTCCTTCTTATAATCATTCTATATACTTTGTTTAAATTATTAGTACTATTTCGCTTCCCCCCCCCCTCCATAATGTTACATGCCAATGAATACCAACGCAGGCCAAAGTAGTTGCTCACAATAAGTCTAAATGCCCCTCTGCGAGCCAGCATCTTACAGCCAATAGACAATCAAGAGACACAGCGGCCGAGACTCTCCTTCTGTGTCCAGTGTTCCTTCTTATAATCATTCTATATACTTTGTTTAAATTATTAGTACTATTTCGCCCCCCCCCCCTCCATAATGTTACATGCAAATTAATACCAACGCAGGCCAAAGTAGTTGCTCACAATAAGTCTAAATGCCCCTCTGCGAGCCAGCATCTTACAGCCAATAGACAATCAAGAGACACAGCGGCCGAGACTCTCCTTCTGTGTCCAGTGTTCCTTCTTATAATCATTCTATATACTTTGTTTAAATTATTAGTACTATTTCGCCCCCCCCCTCCATAATGTTACATGCAAATTAATACCAACGCAGGCCAAAGTAGTTACTCACAATAAGTCTAAATGCCCCGCTGCGAGCCAGCATGCTACAGCCAATAGACAATAAAGAGACATAGCGGCCGAGATTCTCCTTCTGTGCCCAGTGTTCCTTCTTATAATCATTCTAAATACTTTGTTTAAATTATTAGTACTATTTCGCTTCCCCTCACCTCCACAATGTTACATGCCAATTAATACCAACGCAGGCCAAAGTAGTTGCTCACAATAAGTCTAAATGCCCCGCTGCTAGCCAGCATCTTACAGCCAATAGACAATCAAGAGACACAGCGCCGAGATTCTCCTTCTGTGCCCAGTGTTCCTTCTTATAATCATTCTAAATACTTTGTTTAAATTATTACTTTTACTTCGCTTTCCCCCCCCTCCACAATGTGACATGCCAATTAATACCAACGCAGGCCAAAGTAGTTGCTCACAATAAGTCTAAATGCCCCGCTGCGAGCCAGCATCTTACAGCCAATAGATAATCAAGAGACACATCGGCCGAGATTCTCCTTCTGTGCCCAGTGTTCCTTCTTATAATCATTCTAAATACTTTGTTTAAATTATTAGTACTATTTCGCTTCCCCCCCGTCCATAATGTTACATGCCAATTAATACCAACGCAGGCCAAAGTAGTTGCTCACAATAAGTCTAAATGCCCCGCTGCGAGCCAGCATCTTACAGCCAATAGATAATCAAGAGACACAGCGGCCGAGATTCTCCTTCTGTGCCCAGTGTTCCTTCTTATAATCATTCTAAATACTTTGTTTAAATTATTAGTACTATTTCGCTTCCCCCCCCCCTCCATAATGTTACATGCCAATTAATACCAACGCAGGCCAAAGTAGTTGCTCACAATAAGTCTAAATGCCCCGCTGCGAGCCAGCATCTTACAGCCAATAGACAATCAAGAGACACAGCGGCCGAGACTCTCCTTCTGTGTCCAGTGTTCCTTCTTATAATCATTCTATATACTTTGTTTAAATTATTAGTACTATTTCGCTCCCCCCCCTCCATAATGTTACATGCAAATTAATACCAACGCAGGCCAAAGTAGTTGCTCACAATAAGTCTAAATGCCCCTCTGCGAGCCAGCATCTTACAGCCAATAGACAATCAAGAGACACAGCGGCCGAGACTCTCCTTCTGTGTCCAGTGTTCCTTCTTATAATCATTCTATATACTTTGTTTAAATTATTAGTACTATTTCGCCCCCCCCCTCCATAATGTTACATGCAAATTAATACCAACGCAGGCCAAAGTAGTTACTCACAATAAGTCTAAATGCCCCGCTGCGAGCCAGCATGCTACAGCCAATAGACAATAAAGAGACATAGCGGCCGAGATTCTCCTTCTGTGCCCAGTGTTCCTTCTTATAATCATTCTAAATACTTTGTTTAAATTATTACTATTACTTCGCTTTCCCCCCCCTCCACAATGTGACATGCCAATTAATACCAACGCAGGCCAAAGTAGTTGCTCACAATAAGTCTAAATGCCCCGCTGCGAGCCAGCATCTTACAGCCAATAGATAATCAAGAGACACATCGGCCGAGATTCTCCTTCTGTGCCCAGTGTTCCTTCTTATAATCATTCTAAATACTTTGTTTAAATTATTAGTACTATTTCGCTTCCCCCCCGTCCATAATGTTACATGCCAATTAATACCAACGCAGGCCAAAGTAGTTGCTCACAATAAGTCTAAATGCCCCGCTGCGAGCCAGCATCTTACAGCCAATAGATAATCAAGAGACACATCGGCCGAGATTCTCCTTCTGTGCCCAGTGTTCCTTCTTATAATCATTCTAAATACTTTGTTTAAATTATTAGTACTATTTCGCTTCCCCCCCGTCCATAATGTTACATGCCAATTAATACCAACGCAGGCCAAAGTAGTTGCTCACAATAAGTCTAAATGCCCCGCTGCGAGCCAGCATCTTACAGCCAATAGAAAATCAAGAGACACAGCGGCCGAGATTCTCCTTCTGTGCCCAGTGTTCCTTCTTATAATCATTCTAAATACTTTGTTTAAATTATTAGTACTATTTCGCTTCCCCCCCCTCCAATATGTTACACGCCAATTAATACCAACACAGGCCAATGTACTTGCTCACAATAAGTCTAAATGCCCCATTTCGACACAGCATGTTGCAATCTGTGAACACTGAAGACACACAGCGGCCGAGATTCCCCTTCTGTGCCCAGTGCTACGCTCATAATAAGTGTAAATGCTTTGTTTGAATTATTACTGCTATTTGCCCCAGCCCCAAACTTCACGTGCTAATTCACACGAACGAAGGTCAATGTAGTTGCTCACAATATGTCTAAATGCCCCGTGTTGACCGAGCATATTGCAGTCAGTGAACACTGAAAAGACAAAGCGGCCGTGATTCACCTTCTGTGCGCAGTGTTACGGATTATAATCAGTCCAGAGATTGAATTATTAATACTATTTCGCACCCCGCCCCAACCAATGTGTGTGTTACATGACAGTTTATTCCTACTAAGGCCAATGTAAATGCTCACAATAAGTCTTAATGCTCCGCTGCGACCCAACATCTTGCAGTCAGTGGATACAGAAGAGACACAGCGGCCGAGAATTCCCTTCTGTGCCCAGTGTTCATTCTTATAATCATTCTAAATACTTTGTTTAAATTATTAGTACTATTTCGCTTCCCCCCCCCAACCATAATGTTACATGCCAATTAATACAAACGCAGGCCAAAGTAGTTGCTCACAATAAGTCTAAATGCCCAGCTGCGAGCCAGCATCTTACAGACAATAGAAAATCAAGAAACACAGCGGCCGAGATTCTCCTTCTGTGCCCAGTGTTCTTTCTTATAATCATTCTAAATACTTTGTTTAAATTATTAGTACTATTTCGCTTCCCCCTCCTCCATAATGTTACATGCCAATTAATACCAACGCAGGCCAAAGTAGTTGCTCACAATAAGTCTAAATGCCCCGCTGCGAGCTAGCATCTTACAGCCAATAGACAATCAAGAGACACAGCGGCCGAGATTCTCCTTCTGTGCCCAGTGTTCCTTCTTATAATCATTCTAAATACTTTGTTTAAATTATTAGTACTATTTCGCTTCCCCCCCCCCTAACCATAATGTTACATGCCAATTAATACCAACGCAGGCCAAAGTAGTTGCTCACAATAAGTCTAAATGCCCCGCTGCGAGCCAGCATCTTACAATAAATAGACAATCAAGAGACACAGCGGCCGAGATTCTCTTTCTGTGCCCAGTGCTACTGCTTATAATCAGTCAAAATGATTTGTTTGAATTATTACTAATATTGCCCAACCACTCCGTAATGTTACATGCGAATTCATACGAACTAAGGCCAATATACTTGCTCACAATAAGTCTAAATGCCCCATTCCGACACAGCATCTTGCAA
Source organism: Cheiracanthium punctorium (assembly GCA_038373885.1). NCBI lineage: Eukaryota > Metazoa > Arthropoda > Arachnida > Araneae > Cheiracanthiidae > Cheiracanthium > Cheiracanthium punctorium. The sequence goes on from JAWZYV010015280.1 coordinate 61,294, forward strand.
TCTGTGAACACTGAAGACACGCAGCTGCCGAGATTCCCCTTCTGTGCCCAGTGCTACGCTCATAATAAGTGTAAATTCTTTGTTCAATTATTACTGCTATTTGCCCCAGCCGCAATTTTTACATGCCAATTCATACGAACGAAGGTCAATGTAGTTGCTCACAATATGTCTAAATGTCCCACTGTGACCGAGCATATTGCAGTCAGTGAACACTGAAGAGACAAAGCGGCCAAGATTCACCTTCTGTGCGCAGTGTTACGGATCATAATCAGTCGAAAAATTAATTATTAATACTATTTCGCAACCCGCCTCCACCAATGTGTGTGTTACATGGCAGTTTATTACTACTAAGGCCAATGGAAATGCTCACAATAAGTCTAAATGCTCCGCTGCGACCCAGCATCTTGAAGTCAGTGGACAGAGAAGAGACACAGCGGCCAAGAATCCCCTTCTGTGCCCAGTGTTCCTGCTTATAATCAGTGTAAACGCTTTTTTTTAATTATTACTACTCCTTTGCCCCCCCCCCCTCCCCGATGTCACATGCCAATTAATACCGACGAAGGCCAATGTAGTTGCTCACAATATGTCTAAATGCTCCGCTGCGGCGCAGGAGACACAGCGGCCGAGATTCCCCTTCTGCGGCCAGTGTTACTGCTCATAATCAGTCTAAATGCTTTCTTTGGTTTATTACTAATGTTTTGCTCACCCCCTAATCTTACATGCCAATTCATCCTAACGAAGACCAATGCAGTTGCTGACAATAAGTCTAAATGCTCCGCTGCCACCCAGCATGTTGTAGTCAGACTGAAGAGACACATCGGCCGTGATTTCCCTTTTGTGCCCAGTATTACGGCTTACAATAAGTGAAATTCCACGCTGCGTCTGAGCATCTTGCATTCAGTTAACACTTAAAAGACACAGCCACTGAGAAGAAGGCGGAAAGTTCTAGAAAATATATATTTCCCTTCAGCATTTCTTTTGTTTAAATCTTCAATGCTGAAAGAGTAAAAATTGATTCCTAATTTAAATTTAAATTTAATTTTTTAAACCTCCCACCAGCGTCTTTCCTCTGAAGGAAGCCAATAAATGAAAAAAACTTCATTGAATAGGGCAGGTTCAGATTTTCAATTCATTCTCTTTCCATCTCTGTTGATAGTAAATATTTTCCCTTAAGAATAAAAACTGATGCCTATTTTAAATGTATTCCTATTTAGATTCTTCCTATTTAGAGCAGATTCAGTTCTGAATTTAAATGATTTAAAATCTTAGTTTTTCTGATGTGAGGTTAACATTTACTGAAATGAGGACATAATTTTACTGATGTTAATTTTCCCAGGTTGGCAGGTCGGCATATTACTCGAAAATTTCAAGCGAATCTACTTGCCTGTACAACAGGTTTTTGGAAGAAAGAAGTGAACTAACTTTTAGTTTTTTATGCAATAATACATAATATCAATCATTTCACATACATTTGTATTCCATAGTGTCTGTAAACTTAACCCTTTGAGGCGCAACCCTTTCCCAATGCTGAAATAGGGCAGCCTTTGCCATCGCTCGACTTAACTACCAGCAAGATGGTGGACGATCGAAACGTTCATCACGTGCCACAGATCTAGAGACCCTTTTTCGACGACAGTTGGCTGTGCCTTTTTCAGCATTGGGCAATCTATCCAGCTGTTCTCGCATTCTTCCATTTTTCAGCAGATGTCAGTGCTGTTAAAAATAATTGTGACAATTTTGTTACCGGAAATGACGTGCTAAAAAGTAAAGGATTCTCGTGCAGTTATGTCACCCGAAACTATTTGTATAGAAATCAAATCTATTCTTCGCGATTGGCAACAGTGAGAACGTCAGAATTTGGTGTTTCCAGAGCGGGAACACTGCGCGTTAAAGGGTTAAGAGACAAAACAAAACTGATAAACATGTAATATACTAGACAGCTACGAACGAATTACGTAAAGTTCTACAATTACAAGTGATTGCGCAACGCAACATTCGGTTGTTCATTCTGAAAATTGTTTGCAATCTTATTTCAGACAATATTAAAACAAAAAATGTACGTCTTTGGATAGCGGAAGCATATCGAGTTTTTCGCTTGAGGGAGTTTTCCATGTCAACTCGATCTCTGAAGTCGTTAACTTGGGACGTAGTTTATATGGTTCACTGGCCATATTAGTTGACTATACATTATTGGTATGTGACATGGACACTTTTTACGTTCGTTAGAACAACATTACGTCGTTTATTTTCATTACTAACATTTTTAAAAATAAATAAATAAAGATGTGTTAAGTGCATTCAATAGTGTTAGTAAGCTGAGGTAACTTTTTTATAGAATGAATCAGAGCTTCTGATAAGCACACTTACAAGGAAACCTCCCGAAGCTCACTCACCAAATGTAACGAATTTAATGCAGTCATAAGTACACACTAAAATAAACCTAATGTGTAAAAATTAGCTGCTATCTCCTCAAATTAAAGCTAAAATTAATTAATAAAAAATGAGTATGAGCTGACAGAATGGAGCCTTTATCGCCACTTGGCGCTTTCTATTTTCTTTTATAAATGTTTTTACAAAAATATGCTTATTTAATAAGCATTTTAAGTAAGCACAGGTCAGGATTCATCTACAACAACACTACAACACTGGATATCCCGCAGAACATATCGTGGGAAAAATCAAGCTCCTAACTAGTTCCGCTTTGTGGAAGGGGGTGGATGGGGAGTTGGATAAAAATATATTTTAAACTTAAATTCTATGCATGCGTAAGAGGTTAAACGTAGCTTTTTAGAAGAAACCAGCTTTTTAGCGAAATAAGAGTTGAGATAAACAATGGTATTAAAAAATAATTTGAAAAATTGTACGGTAATTTTTTTTGGGGGGGGGAGGAGGTTCACCCTATACCCCCCGTTTGATTTGGCCCTGAAAGAAATATATTATTAAATGCATGATTATAAAAATTATAAATCGCAAGAATAAAATGTGACATAAATTATTTTTTTAAGAAGTATAATTGTGACGTTTTACAAAAATTGTCATATGAATTGTTGTTTTCTAAGGAATATATGCATAACATAAATGGGGGATGATGAAAAAATGTACAAAACAAATATGTGCTTTGCACCAACTACAAACAGCAAATCAATCAGTAGAATTGCAATTAGTTGACGCGCAAGTTGCTAGCCCTTTTGTACGAAAAGCAAACTGTACTGGATTGTCAAAATGTCCTGGATGCAAATGAGTGTAGGAACAAGCATACCACGAATATTTCCACATGTTAATATAACGGGGCGAACTTAATTGGTCATGTATTATATCTTTCAATTTTAAAATGTTATCACGCTTAAATAAATTTATTTGTAACGGTTTCATTAACACAATAACACACGTAATTTTTCCATACGCGGAAACCGTATCTATCTAAAGGTTGGGTAAAAGGGGTAGTATTTGGTGGTATATAAAGTATACGCACGTTTTCATCTGGAGGAGTAATGGCTTCTATTAATTCTGAATTCTTATGTTAAATGAAATTATTTTCTGCTGTGACTTTCAGAATTAAAATAAAAAGGCTAGGGAACTTCAGTTTAACTAATAGAAAACAAGATTAAGCTACTAAAAATACCAGTACGTTGAAATATAACACGGTATAGCAAACACTGGTGTATAAATACTTCGAGTACGTACTCCCGTGAGCGTTTTAACTTTACGACTCATTAGCTCTGTCGCCAAATACTGGCCAAAGGGTTACAATTGGCACGATTTTAATTAATTTTTAACCTTTAATTTCTCAAATTCTACAAGGAGATAGCAGCTAATTTTCACACAGTAGGTTCCTTTTAGTGTGTACATGTGATTGTGTTAAATTCGTTCCATTTGGCGAGTTAGCTTCGGGGAGGTTTTCTTGTTTAGAGAAATTAGATTGTACTAAGGTGACTCAGAACAATGCGGAAGTGCAGGGTCGGAAACATTGTCTTCGTATACCAGTAATAATCACTTTAAAAATATATTGGAATGTTAGTCGCATTTCTTAAAGAGGGTTATGAAACAGAGAGATTTTTCTGTGAAAACTAATTTATTCACAGTTATTAGGGGGATCACGAAGTAATGTCGTTTTTAAGTCGATTTTTCGCCAAGTCAAAACTACTGTAGATAATAAAACGAAATTTTCCATGTATGTGAGCTGAGTTTTTTAACATAAATGCTGGATTAGACAGCATTTGCCGAAATTTGTAACCTATTTGGGTAGGATACAAAATACTTTTTTTTTCTAAATCTCTCTCTCTCTCTCTCTCTCTCTCTCACTAAAAAAAAAGAAAGGAAAAAAGACATCCACAATTTTTTGCTGTAAAACGCACGACTCAAGAATACCAAAAAATTAATCTCAGGAGATTTTGAACGTCGAAACGTCGTACTCCAAGGAGGGTAAGCGGTCACTCTCCTCCTTTTTTTTCACATTTTTATTTAAAAAAATTATTTAAAATAGTCTTCTTTTAAAATCTACCAAATACGAGTTCTATGTTCAGTCTCAGTATGCTTGTAATGTAATTAAAAACTTTTGAAAATATATTTACGTGAATTTAACGTAAGAAAACGACATTATTTTCCGGTACCCCTAATTTTAGCAATGAGCCATAGATGAGTGTGTTTTAATTTTAAAAAAAAATTGATATTTAGAAGCGAGTTTGAGCTCGCAATGTGTTTTAAAGATAGAGAAACTAAGAAATGGTAAGGCCCATCAAAGGATTGAGAACTGCGTAACAGTGCAAGGTCAAAAACGCCGTTTTCATGCGTCTGTTAAAAATCGCACTTAATTATCACTCTTTGGAAAAGTTGTTAATAATCACGCTTTAGAAATATTGTTATAATCACACTTATTTCAAGTAAGTGTGAATATTAAAAAGTATTGTTAATATTCGCACAAAAAAGCTGTGGGTCGATAGTAAAATTTTCTATCACACTTTGGACGCAACCATGACTGAGTGGATAAAGACACTGAACATGGTGTGCGGCGAAAGTGTGAGTGTCCCGGGTTCAAGCCTATCGCGCGGCCATTGATCTAACTGACTGGAGTTCTGGGCGATTTCCTCCAGATTTAACATGGATACTCTTTAGAACATCTTTTGCTATAAAATTCAATAAGGTAATTTAACTATCACTTCAAAACTTTTTTTGGGGTGATCATTAATCAGTGTATCAAAGCAATGTTTTTGACCCCCATTGTGCCGTATTTTTTATTAGTTTGTTCGGTCTGTTAACGAAACACCATGTGTATATGTATGATTCGTAACTCTTGTAAAGAGCATGTAAAGGGTGGTAGAGGAACCAAGACGGTTCAAAATCGCATAGCAATGTGGGGTTGGAAACGTTATTTTCATTTATTTGTTAGTAATAACTTTAATAATCAATTTAAAAATTAAACCTGTTAATAATCAGTATTACTCAAGCGATTTCTGTGAAAGATCCTTTAGTTTTTGACGAACCATGGTCTGAACGCTCACTATTATTCTAAAGCATTTATTACCAGCTGCAAGAAGACCATGTTTCCGACCACGCATGTATCCTACCCCTCCTAAAAGTTTGTAAAACCAATTTCGAATCACCCTGTATCTACAGTGTGTCCCAGAATTATTGGGACACATTTTAAAGGGAGGTAGGACACGTGATGAGGATTCAGAATCACATAGGAATGTGGGGTTCGGAAACGTATTTTTGTAGTTGTTAATAATCACTTTGGAACAAGTGTGGAAATAATAGTGAACTTTTCGACCCTTGTTCATTCAAAACTAATGTAACTTTCGCAGAAAACATGTGACCAAAATTATTAGTTTACAGATTCTATTTCATTTCATGTATGGAATTTTAGAAGAAAAGCCCGTAATCTATGAAACTTTTAAGAAATTACACAAGCACTTCGGCTCTTTTTCCAAAGTGATTATTAACAGGTAAGGGAAAACGGGGTTTTTGACCCCACATTACTAGGTGATTCGGAATCCTTATTAAGTGCCCTACCTCCCCATACAGTTGTCCCAATAATTCTAGGACACCCTGTATTTATATATATATATATATAAAATAAGAAAAATACGTATATAAAACTACAAAAAATGACTCAACCTTATAATTAAATCTTATTAGCAATACTGAAGATTGTCAGCAAAAACAGAGGCCCGACATATACGTGGAAAAAAGAAAATAGGCCAGAAGCCATATTAAAAAACAGGAATGATTGGAAATTTACTATCTCTGAGACGCTCGTCAGGGGCCACACTCAAAAGATTATAAATAAAGACAAAAGTATCAAGCAGCATTTCAGCAATGTGGATTAGCAAAAGAACTAATATCTCTATTATGATCACTTAATAATCACAAGAATCACATGATAATCACAGGAAATTCGACCGAAATATATTAAACCTCTATATAATCATTGACTACGCACCATTTTTTTTATTTTGCTCTATCACGTCAGCTGCGAGCATGTACAAATACGTCATTATGCATTGATTTTCCAGTTATTTGAAAAATGTAAACGATAGGAAAAATAAGGTATAACTTAGCTAAGTCATATTTAAAAAGCGGCAATGCGTTTTTTGAAATTTCCTTGTTTATTTTATTTATTTTATTATATATTTATTTGCTATACTGGCCAGGTTTCGTCAAGGCTACACAGTTATTTCATCTGTCTTTTTCAAAGTATATAAAATTTAAATAAAAAATTAATATAAAATCTCAAACCATGGAATGATTGAACACTACTTTACAGAAACGCACAATTGAAAAACTGGCTGCTTCAATAATATTCAATTTTTTTCGAATGTTTGTCCTCGAGACTTACTTATTGTCATCGAAAATGCAGTTATAATTGGAAATTGTTTACTTTTGAGAGACAAGTGAAATATAAGAATAGCTCCGGAATATGTTGTACATGGACATTCCGAATTATCCGTTTATTTGCAATCCAAATTTTCCTACTGCATGCGATTCCAGATAAAACTTCACAATCAATAGCATTACGGTTCATAAACTTGATGGGCATTCTTGCTCCATTGATTAATGCTTCGTTTGTACGGGAATGGGTTAGTTGCACCGGACAAAAGGAGAAAAGGGTGAGTTGCACCGTTGATGAATTTAATCCACGAGGCCCTACAGCAACGCCGGACCCAGTGATGTTTTTTGGAGTCTTGCAAAGCGCAAAATTGAAGGGAGGGGGAACAATCATAGAGGTACCCTCTGGTATCGCAAAGGGCCATCGGTAGACTTTTTCGAAGAGGCCCTACAGCAACGCCGTACCCAGTGATGTTTTTTAGAGTCTTGCAAAGCGCTAGCAGTAGCACATTTTTGAGGAAGAGCAAGATATGGATCCCGGTGGAACTCGCCCCTCGATTTGATTGATAGCTGTTGGCGCGGGTGCAATTGACCCCCCGTGCCTTTGCATTACTTAAGTTTCTGATCAGTAAAATTATGCAATTAACTTTCAACACTAACATATGTGGTTGCAAACTATGGTACTTTTCGATTAGCCGGCGTAAATTCCACCAACAATTTTTTCTTGGCGACATTCAAAAGACTACTTCTAAAACATCGTTGTTCCCCCAAACAAAGCCAAAAATGTGAATCAGTATACAAAAAAAAGTACTTATATACAAATTACAATGTATAAAAGTATCAATATACTAAAAAGAAATTTGCATGTTTATTGGATTAATCATTTGTTAAAAATATGGAAATGGGAAAAACATGCGGAATTAAATTAAAATTCTAAAATATAGAAATGCGGATGAAAGAACTCTGTACTGGAAAGATGCTCAGTGATCCTCGTTAGGTTTGATTGCAACTGGCGTGGGTTTCAATTATTTGGCTTTTTATCGGCTGACTGAAAACTACACCATTAACAGTGAAAGAACTCAACTCTATTGTCTAATTACCAATTTTACTGTCATCATGGCAAATTATTTAATCGAAGCATTTAGCTGTGATATGTTCTCAGTTTACCATGTATTCGATTAAGCATATCAGTATTAGCAAAAGTACAATGATCATTTTTAAGGGCTAAAATAACTGACTTCAATAAATGTTACCCGAGAGTATGTTTTGTCGGAAATATTTCCATACGCCGCATTAACAATGCAATATTATTTTCCTCCCCTATTGATTGCTGATGTATTTCGATAATATTTTCACTAAACTGGCGATTAATTTCATTTTTTGCGAATTTTGTTGGAATGTTATAACCCTATTGCACCGCTGTAACTTAATGCTGTTATTTCAAAATGGACACAACAATGGAACTATCATCCGACTTGGTGAAAACTATTGCTCGCCAATTTACTTCGCTAATTTTTTTACGGTGCATTAGCATATTACACAAAAATTTTAACATTCGCACAACCACCTCCATACGAACTTTAACTATACCGAATTTCAAACTCCTCCGTTGATGCAATGTGCTGTAAAAGGGGCACAAAGATTTTCCTTAGCGTATTTATATATACATAGATATATCCATATCTTTATTGAATCAAGGCCATGAATTACAGACGACTTCTAGGCAGGGAAGAGGGTAGAGTGTTTTTGTACCATATTTGAAGTGTCCCACCAACAAGTGTCTTTTATTCACATTGGAATGCTCTTCTTCTTCAAAGATGAGAACCCCGGCGAATTGAATTACAGGCACGTGGTGTGTAGGTGTTCAAAAACAAAATGAAAAAAAAAAAAAAAAAAAAAACGTGAGCGTGGTTTCATAGGAAGTGGAAGCCATAAATCTTCAACTTATGGCTTCGAAATTAATTAAGAAGTAATTCAGATACCTACCGTATTTACGTCGAAGAATTTAACGGATATTAGTATGATTCGTTGGTTGAAAAACATTTAATTTGATTTATGATACCAATTACAGGTAAATTTAGAGATTTATAGAATACTTAGTTTGACAGACTAATGATTTAGTTTGACAGACTAATGATTTAAAGGTGCTCGTTTATGACTATGATTAGGCATGGACGCGAGACGCGAGAATTCTCGCATTGTCTCGCGTTCTCGCATTGTCTCGCGAGACGAGACGCAGACGAGACAGCATTTTTTTGCGAGACGCGACGCGAGACGACAAAAATAATATTTTGCGGGACGAGACGCGAGACGAGACAGAGTCTTGTCTCGCGCGAGATTTCTCGCGAGAATTCTCGCATTTTTTTCCGTCTCGCATAAATACGATCTGAAAAGCGACAATTTGCCTGTAGCCTCTACCGTTTAACTTGCGTCTCCTTCGTTTTCGGTCCTGGTATACTATCAGCACTCTACAATACACACAAACACGTAACATTTAAAATTAGAACAGACGAGAGATATACAAAACACACAAAGGAGAGGACAAAGAAAGAGGCAGAAAAAAAAAGAAAACAGAGAAGAGTTGAAAGAAAAATAATAAGTAAATAGGAAAGGTGGTACTGTATGTTCAAATCTGACCACTTTTAGACGGGGCCCAGGGGAAGTTTGGGGCCCCCCTTACTATCCCCTTTTTTAAGCATTTTAACCCAGTTTTGACCGCTGTTGTACTCGAAAATTGCATTTCACTTAACTGTAGTTTTTGTACTTTAATCAAATCGTATTTATCACCCCAAAAAAATATCTCTAACTTGATCTAGTGATAGACAATTTGGTAATACCTATATTATAGAGGAAATTCAGTTTTTTCCCCACAATTACTATTTCAGTTTATATGAATTTATAATTTAGACTAGCTGGTTACCCGTTCTCCGCACGGTGGGAAACGCATATTTTCCTAACACATATATAATTCGAATTAAACCCAGTAATGCGGAATCTCAAAACGTGAAAAAATACTTGAATCGTGATTAAAAGTTGACGTCATGAGTGCAAATATTAGACGATTGCAACATGACACAAAAACTACTGTGACTGGGGATAAAAAAAGACAGAACTTTACAGTATGCAGACAAAACTTTTCTCTTTCGAAAAATATCTGATTTCTACATCATATAATTCTCTTTGTGAGGTTTAATTTATAGCATTAATATATAGAATATACCACATAAATAACATTACATGAGGTTGGCAACAATTTTATCTTGCATTTCGCAAAGCGTGGACAATGCATTAGCGCAGTTATTTTGCAGAGGACTTAATTGAATTTCACCTAAATTAACAAAACCTACATGAAACAATGGATGCATCATTTACATTTAAAAGCCAAAAATGCACCCTGCTCTGGTGAAAATCATATCACTTTTGTAAATGAAAACCTTCGTGATGTAACTTCTGAGAAAAAGCTTATTACACTTATTGAACTCTTAATGCAGTATCACACTTGTTACATAAAACTGACGTTGATCTCGCTGTCAATTCGCACTAAATAAATAACTAATTTCATTTTTCACAGATTCCAGTTGACTCTTTATAGCATGTGTCTACAACACGAATTCTTAGAACACGACGAAAACATTACGATCGTTTTCGTGTAACACGTTAAAAGAGACTCGTACATCACGGTGAAATGAGACATATGTTCTGATATTATGACGCCTTAGCTCCTGTAATTAACATTCCTTTTGAATGGCAACACCAAACATCATTGCATTTTTACGGAGCGCAAATAAGTTTTGCCGCGATTATACCGCGCAGTCCGCACTCCAGGTGGAGTATAGTGCAGGACCCGTACAACACGGATTCCTATAACATGGAACGTATCTACCGTGTATAGGGAATCTACTGTAGTTGCATAGTGTCAAATTCAATAGTTAAGAAAATTCTGGATTTCCGTATTTACTAATATTTCATCTCACCTTGGTAGCCGAAATGTATTAAAACCAAATATCCGAACTGTATCAAAAGTAAACTTTACTAAAAATAAAATTTTTTAATTCTGTATAACCCTCAAAACAACTTCGGTGTTTGCCATGTACGACGGTTTTTCATGACGTGACAACTTATGCTTGCGTACAGTGGCGTAGCCAAGGAGGGGATCGGGGGTCAAAACCCCCCATTCGGAGTCTTTTTGCCATACAAAATGTATATTCTTCACTCCCGTAACATTCCCATGAAAAATTTTTGGCCACTCCTGCTTGCATAAAATTGATCTTTTTTTCATTTATCAGTGATCAATATACTTCAGGATCGGAATCTACGCGGTAAAAAATGGTCTAAAAAATCTGACACCAGAAAAATCTGATTAACACAGTGGGGTTACACAAATACGCGCCGGACATACGCTCTTGCTTATGTCCGGAGGAGCAAATACATTAGAGGTTATGTGCTGCTCTGGATAATCTGCCAGCAAAACAGCAAAAATGACGTAAAAAATGACATCCACACGCGAAGGAAATAAAATTAAAGATATGTAGAATTGCATGAAAACTTCGATTTTTTTTTAAGGTGCAAGTCTGTTACAATTCTATTTGTTTCACAATTGGTGCGTTTTCACTTTTTCGATTCTTAAAAGCTGTAGAAATGAGTGGTTTCACTTAATTGTAAAATTTAACAACTTAAGTGGCAACAGTGGATTCCGTTGCTACGAAAACTAGCGATGTTAAAAATAGAGCATGAAATGAGTTATTCGTGTTTGCTTTGCTAGAACTGCCATATTGGCGAAATTAACACCGCCTCCGCCAGTCGATGACCAATAGCTCAAACCACAAAATTAAACTTGACACTAAAGGCAATACGCAATACTTTGTTTGGCGGAATTAAAAAAAATATATCTATGCATACGCTAGTGACATCGGCTCATCTCAATTGTGGAATGGAATTAATAATACGTACAGAGCTGCACTACATTTGAATATTTTTCGCCAACTTCGCTAAGAAATGTACTAAAGTAGGAATCAACATACATTTCAATTCGTAAAACAAAAAATATATTAGACAGTATTAATTACGCCGTTCTAACAGCTTCTAGTAAAAGAAACTTCCGTAGCGCTGCTTTAATAAATAAGAATCAATTATTTATTACAAAGTACTTCGATCGCCAAATGCCAACATACACCATTTTGCGAGATTTTTTTGTTTTCAGAGAATCATTCGAAGCATTGATTTAACAGCAATCAAAATGGGAAATAGTTATCTATCATTTATATGGTTCCATCGCCAAAATTTAATGCAGGAATATTATTGATAAGTAGCAGTTATTTAAATTATTATTAACTATAACGGGTTTTAATCACCGTTAACTACCATGTACAAAATGCGAGAATTTCAATTTTCTGAAATTTGGCGGAATTCCTCTAACTTAAATCAGTTTACTTAATTTGGTGAAAATTCTATAGATCGTTTAAAATCGCCTTAATAACTGCATTATTTCTATATGAAAAATCGAAGTATAGCGCCGTAAAATTTATACTTGTTATTAAAAATACTATTTCGTTACGCTCTCAGTAATTTGCGCCAAGCCCAAAATACTGTACAAATCGGTAGAACCTACTACTTTCTCAAAATCGCCAAATGAGCCATTTTTTTTCGGCCAAACTAAAAAATATACATATTAGTCTCGGAAATCTCTCAATCCCTTATTCTTTTACACATAAAAAACATTGAATTCCAGCTCTGATTTAACATAAACGCAATATTTTAATTAAAAAATAACTTTGTAAATAATCTAAACAGAAAAAAATCATTATTCTTTATTTTTACTGCAGGAGTCTAAATAATTTAATAAAATAGCCAAACATGGGAACCTCGATGCTTATTTCTCACTTTTTTGACTACAGGGGTTACAATCACGGAATTGCGGAGAGCAAAAATTAGCGTTTTTGATGGGGTTTTTTATCAATATCTCCTAAACTAATTCGAATTTCGAAATTTAAATTAGCGGAGGTTCTTTCTCGAAATTTTCCGAATTCGTGGATACCTCGGTCGAAACTCAACTCCCAGCCGTTTAGGAGGAGATGATGCTACACACACAAGTCACCAGTAAAAAACCTAACAAAAGCCCGACACCTTTAAGCTTGGCCGGACACGCAATCAAAAAGCCTGACTATGTCCGGCTTTATCCGGACGCCTGGCAACGCTACAAGCAATGATGGAAATTTCATAACCCTAACACATTTTAAAATTATGTTGCTGGTTAGTCGCAATAGAATGATTTTTACTTTTTAAGCTCCTATAACATTTTTACTAGGTTGTATTGATTCTCTTCGAAGTATTATAATAAGAAAGTTTGTTGATCCCCCTGGCCATTCTATCAATGCACCAAAGGCAGGTAAGCATTTGAGTTCCTCCCCTTAATCCGCTCATGACAGTTTACTGAACCATGATTTCCTGGCTTAAAGAATTTGACTTCCAGAGTATAGGATTCAGGGTTATTTAAAACTACGCATTATTTTAATAACGGTCATTTTTAGATAAAAGAAACTTGAGTACTAAGATATCTAACTCCATTTTGTTCAAAACTTGGTATTTATCAGGCATTTTTGAAACGGAATAATTTTACTGTATTCTAATTCTTTGGGACTGAAACGCAATTCAAATTTAGTACAATTCAATAATGTATCAATATTAATTTTCGTGCTAAAATATTCTAATTTTGAGGTACATGCACATTTTGAACTGGAATATTATGTTGTTACAACTGTTACTTCAGTTGTAATGTAAATGTATGAAATGATATGTCTTAAACATTCACATTATTTTCAAATTTTCAAATTATTCACAGATTCAAAATAGCGTTAATTTGTAGAAAAGCATTTACTTAATTCGAAAAGAAAAGAACAAGAAAAAAGGAAATTCATAGAATATTAATGCTGAAAATTAAATTCAAAAATCTCTTCTTATAAGGTTACAGCTGACGTTCCTTGAAAAAATATATATAATATAGCTTTCAAAAGAGTTCCGTTGCATAGAAGATGTAATAATTACTGTCTACTTCGAAAATAATGATCGCATATTCATTTGCAATTCCAAGCAATTCACTAAATAAAGATTAATTATTTTTTATTTTACACTGAAAAAGATGCGATATAAAAAAAGTACTATCTAGATTAAATAAGAGCAATCAAGCTCTATTCGGGAATCCAAACCGAGAGCTGTTAATTTCATTTAAAATTTCTCGGCAAGGATATATTACAAAACCGTGGTACTCCTAAGATTAATACCTTCTTATAGGGCTACAACTGAAATATTATAAATCAAACAATGATAGAATCTAAAATATAAAACCATAGTTTTAAAGTGTGTTAAGTTCAAATGTTTGACTTGTCTTATTTTCTTTTCACACTTTTAAATGCAGACAAACTCATTTAAACAACCTATCAGAGTAATGTTCAAGTATAAATTTTCCAGAAAATTTATTCTAAACTGATGATGATGTTTCAAAGATCCACGCTTTATAAATGTACCTATACATTTATGCAAACTATTAAGACTGTAGTTCCAATAAATAATGTGATTTCGGCACATAAATACAAATAAATTAATTTTTCCAGGGTTTGAAAATTTTTAGGTTGTTACTATGCAGGGCAAAGTCCCGATTTGCCCATGCGATAATAAGGCCCTGGTTTTACGACAGTGAAGTAGGCTTTGTCTGTTCGAACTACAGCTTTAAAGAATATTAGTTTCTCGCTGACTCGAGCTTTAAAAAAATAAATACAAACATTGTACAGCTATTAAAATGCTTATATTAAAATGCTTTTAATTAATATACGGAATAATGGCTTTAGTGGATAAGTTTACAACTTATCTGACAGCTAATCTCAGGAATAACTTCCATTCGATAATGTGAAAGTTCTTGCTTTCAGTAACTATACACGCTAAAGCGGAAAAAAAGCGTTTTATCTAAAATCACACTCCATAGACGATCGAAAACATCCATAATGATTACTTCCCTCATATTGTACCATTATACTGCAAGAAACAAGGAGTGCTTTCAAATACGAAAAAGTGCAGGAATTTTCTCGGTCTGACCGATTTTAGATTGTTTGGTTAAAGAGTGTACTAACAACAGCAAAAAAAAAGACATCAATTCCATTTTTCTTTATATTGCTTCCAGTCAGAAGCCATCACCAAATAATACCGAAAACAAAATAGGAAACTCTAAAATTTTAAGATAACATGTCTTGTTCAGCTAAAAAAATAAAATACATTTTAATTTCTTCTGCGTATAAAAGGCTTCAGGGTTTCCGTTATGTTTAAAAAGACTTATTTATTTAATTTTATTTGTGTGTGTCTTTCGTAAGAATGACTAGAAATGATACAAGTGCTTCATATATATTCACAGAGTCTGAACAATGATTTCGAGAAGGGAATATCAAATAATGTAAATTGTATAAAATAGTAAAACAATCAAAAAATTTTACGCAATAAATTAAAACATATATATATTATGACTATCCGAAAGAAAAAAATATTTCTAGAATAGTCGTCATTGCGTTTTAGTTCTTCTGATTCATGTATTCATTACTTTTTCTCGCCTCGTGAATACATAAACAAGGTTCTGCGTACCAGGTTTCTCTATTAAAAATTTCACTCATCCGTAAGGCTCCTTTCCTTCATTTTTTATTTAATCCTACACAATTGAAATTAAACACACCATTCCACTTCTGTAGAGTCTTTTCTTTTCAAAGCAGACCCTTCAGAGAGTTTTCCAAAGCAGTATATTTTTTTCTGCACGCATTATCATGGTTTTTTTTTTCATATATAGACAGAAGTATTCATAAAAGGACTCGGTCTGTTGTTCGAGCATTCTTGACAATATTTATCTTCCTTCTGGAATTCTCCTCTCGATTTCGACGGTAAGTTTGCTCCATTTTTCGGATGACCGATCAACTAGAACTATGCTGCAGGGAAACGCATAACTACCTCCTTCCACACCGACAGCAAGAAAGAAATCAAAAATTTGGAACGAATGACTCGGTGATGCGGTACCATTCTCTACCGGGGGTTGCGTCTCACTTTGTTTTCCTGCCGGAATTCATTTGTAATCGAAAGTTCGTCAATTGTACACGTTTGACTCTCCGAAGCACGTACGGAGCGACCACACTTTCTCCGGTTTTTCCCTCTCGCGTTGCTCCGATTCCGCTTCGCTTTGTGATAGGAAGTGTTGGCCTTTCCCTTCGGGCCTCGAAACATAATACCAGATAAAGTATATTGAATATTGCTGTGCTGGTGTTTCAGACGGCAGTAGAATTTGAAGAAAAATGCGTAAAGACGAGATGAGATCGACTGAATATTGTCCCGATTGCATGGAATCTGAGGAGACGAGTGCCGATCCAGAAGCGAATGGATCCAACGAATGCTGCAGCTGCTGCTGTTCCTGTAGTGAAAGCACATCGCCATCCGAAGGCAGTGACGGATCTTCGTTGCCGCAAGGTAGCAATGCAATGGTCAGTTTAGAACAGAGAAAGAAAGAGCTGCTGTCGAATTTAACCATTCTTCAAACTAACAGAGAGCAAACATCGTTACAGCGGGTTTTACAGTTCGTCGAAGCTCTCTCTTACTCTCCTGATTTTTTAAGAAGATACAATATGCAAGAAGATTTTTGTATGGAGTGCCTTCTATCTGAGCCAACATGCACTTGCTGCGTGGGCGGAATGTCTCAACTGAATCTTAATGACCAACCCAGCGATTCTTGCGAAGAATGCCGGCGTGATGAAGCTGCAAGTCATCAGAGATACCCTTCGCAAGGGTGTGCTGATTGCGATTCTTCTGCAAAATCCTCCAACCCCAGAGGAAATCGGGCTTCTAACCGCAGAGAAAGACGTCGAAGACGACGCCCAAATAATATTCGTCATAATTTGCCACGTGTTTCTCTTGGAAATGCTTCAACTAATAATTCATCGCGGCTTTCTCACATGCAACAGGAAGATTCTCGTGGTAACCGCAGAGCTGATCAGCTGAACCACGAAGACAGCCATGAAGGTGACTGTCAAGAATGCATCAGAGAAGAGTCTTCAGGGCGAGGTTGTGAGTCAAGAAGATACCCGCAAGAAACAAATGTAAACGGAGGCACAGATTCTGATTATTGCGAAGAATGCGCTAGGGAAAATGTACCTCTAGCATCATGCATGCCATCTTGTTGCAGTGATTGCGAAAGTAAAAGTCAGAGGTTCGGAGTTTCGCGAAGTACGTCTTTCGTTGGAGAGAATAATCCAGAATGTTCCTGCTCATGCTGCATCGATGCTCCGGAAGATAGTGGTAGCTCAAAGGATGAGAAAAAAAAGCATAAAGCATCTGATAAATCAGACAGTACCCAGAAAGAAACACGTCATGATCGTTCTTTTCCTTCGAGAAATGAGTCCGAAGAATGTTCCTGCGAAGATTGCAGAGAAAATTCCGCATGTTCAGACGAATCTTGCAGTGAGTGCAACACTCGCCCTTCAAAAGGCAAGAAAAAGAAGAAATAATGTTCTTTTACCCGCTCCCCTCAAATCGAGTTTTTTTTTTAAATTATTTAAGTGAGATATTCAAAAGACATGTGCCAACACACATATATGAATTAAGACCGAGAAACTGTGTTTTTTCATCTCATAAGACTAAGTTTGGATAAGCTGCATTAAATTTAACAGAAAAGTTATGTAAAAGTATGTATTCATATTCTGTCATATTTTCAATGTATAATTTAGAATGCAGAGATAATACTGACAAGCAATTTTTTTCATTTCAATACATTTAGTCTGTTTGAATGTTTAAACCATTTACAAATTATAAACTTTTAATATAATCTTTAAATATAAATTTTTAATGATAAATTGCTAGTGTGTTATTATTCTATATTCTAAAGATAAATTTACATTCTTAGTCAAGTAGATATACTTTTCTTTTATTGTTTCAATACTTTATAAACACAGTTATTAAAATCCCAATTAAAAAGAGTAAAGTAAAAATGTTTTGTCAAATCGAATTTTAAATAATCATGTTAAAGTATGTCATCGTTGTGAAACCAATATCTGCTATGTGCAAAAGAGTTTATTTATTATTATCAGTTTTTATTAGCAGCTACTATTTATTTATTATTTAAAAAATGACAATATTCTGGCAGATTCACATAGCAAATTTTACAGCGATCACATTTCACCGTATCATGCTTAAGAGTCAATATGGAAGTCTTTTAATACAAAAATTTGGTTAGTAAACTAATCATAATAGTCAAAGTATCGAAATCTCCAAAATTTGCACATATAAGATATTCATTTGACTACGGCGATTTGTTTCTAAAAAACATATTTATGGGTATAATGAAGAAATGAACGGTTACCTAATCTCACTTGAGCTAGTAATTGTTGTGTTCGAATAAAATATGAGTAGTTTCACACAAATACAACACACATGATTTACTTATAATTTCAATTTTAGAAAATTCATACCGATTCTCGGTTATGAGATATTTATATCAAATTTTTGAAAATGTAATCGTTTAGACTAGCTATTTTATATTCAGCATTCGTAATACAAAAATGAGAAATATAGTTTCTTATTAATCTAAATTTATGTATTTATATATTTATGAATAAAAAATAAATTATAGTTGTAACTAAATATGCTTACTAGGGAAGAGTTGATAGTTTTACTTAAATTAAAATATAGTCTCATTTTTTATGTAGCATGAATTATATTTTAACTGTATATCTTCATTAAATGAAACTATAAATGTACTTGGCCGTACAATTTGTTCTAAATTTAAACTATTGTGATATTTAAAGCTCTAAATAAGATTTTACATTTTGAAAAAAAAAATGCAATTAAAACTTGTTTTAATAGTAACAAAAAACGCTATTTAAACATAGAAATCAAGTATATAATTTCAGTTAGCACAATATTAAACCATTAAAATTACCTTCATCATTTATATTGAATATGTGTATATTAAATAGTTATTCATTCTTTAAGTTTAATTGTTTTTTATAAACTGTATTTTAATTCACTCAGCTTTACTTTTTAAAAGTATTTGCACGAAAATATTTCCATGCCACAAAAATTTTCTAAGTATGCCAGAACTTACATAAATATTTTATATTTTAACGGTTATGAACTTTTCTAGCAGTTTTAGAAGTACTTCAGAGTTTCTGACAAAGGAAATGAAAATCCCAAATCAATGTTAAAACTGAAATTGACAAAGAGCTGATTATGATTGATATGAATGTACATGGTTGTGGTGCTTATGAATAAAAGAGTTTGTTACTGTAATTTAGAGACTCAATATTTCTTAAATTATCTAAAAAGAATGTTAAAAATTTTTTCAAAAAATTTTATACAGTGTAATAATCTAGAAAAAGAAAATGCGCATGCTTGCATTTATCCTTGGATGAATAAAAATTATGTAATGCATAACAAATGTGAAAGAGTATTTATAATTAACATCAGTGTTTGTAGGCATACGAATAATCAAAGATTCACAATAATATTAGAAACATGAAAAAATACATAAATAAATGTATTTTTGAAATGCTCTTAAATTCTGCAGATGCACGTTTTGAACTATTGAGATTTGAAGAGCTACTACATTCTAGCTATTTCATGCATTCTTGTTTGTGTATAGATGTGTAATTTGATGATATTTGGACTACGTTCGTTGTAAAATATATAAATTACTGCAATAATTTTTCACTTTAAGTAAATTTTTCAACGAAACATAAATAAATACATAGATAAAGGGTACATATATTGCTTTAACATATAAATATATTAAAAAGTATTCATAAGTAACTATTTTTTATATGAGAAACAATGGCAGATTCTATATGATGTAATTTGTTTCAACATTGGCTTCAGCATTGAAAACTGTTACATATATACCAAAGTACATTTGTTTTATGGTATTTTATTGTTGTATATGAAAAACTCAAGCATAAAGGTTTGTTCCATTTCATTTATGAATATATATATAGAATTCTTAAACAGTTCCGAATACGCTTCGAAGCGTAAAAATACAGAGACTTTCCCACAACAAAAAATTAGTAGCTTTGTATACCCTTTCCTTTGACATTCTACGGCCAAAATGAAGTTCAGGCTACAACAGGCACGGAAAAAAAAACTCAAGAGTGAAACAAATTCAGTTCTGTGGTTTCCTGATGAGATGTAACTTCTCTCTCTCTCTTTTTTTTTTTTTTTTTTTAGAATTATTTTCACTCTACCGCTCTCACGGCGTGAAGGAGGAAAATGCATGCTGTCACATCTATACAATTTATAAGATATTCCAGAGGTGAAATTTTAAACATAATCAATGGAAAACTTTCACTTTTCTTAAAACAAATTCGACAGATCGAAGTAGTGTTCAAAAACTTAAACGAAGAATATGAAATACCGTTTACTTTACAATAATCCCCGTTTTTCTCATTTTCAATTGCAGAAATTTAGTACATAGTTAAAATGAACGCCAAAATAAATATTTTATTATTCATCTTAGAACAACTCTTTCCAAAAGTACGTATGACAAATGGCTATGTAAAAGAAAAAATTATACTTTTCCGCTAGCTGTATTATGTACAATCAGAAACAGTAAATATTTGTGATTTAAGCTATTTTGAAAAAAATCTGTAAAGTAGTCACAAGCTCAAAACGGTTGTCTATTCAATTTTTTTTCCAGTCCTGCTATTTACAAGTCTGCGTATATAGTACTGCTCGTGAATAGATATTTAAAATCTTTTCGATTTGATATCTTATTTTCGTTTCAAATGTTTATAAGTTGCATCAGATTTTAAGGATGTTCTTGTAAGATTTTTTAAGCAGTATTTGTGAAACAGCTATTTAACAGTTTTCAAAACAAACAAAATATGCCAAAGACTTTCAAAAGTGAATAATACTTCTTCAAAGGGTGTACTATGCAGTCTTATAAACCTTAAACACATAATCAGGAAATTATTCTTAAGCACAGAAATTGGGTC
Source organism: Cheiracanthium punctorium (assembly GCA_038373885.1). Classification (NCBI taxonomy): domain Eukaryota; kingdom Metazoa; phylum Arthropoda; class Arachnida; order Araneae; family Cheiracanthiidae; genus Cheiracanthium; species Cheiracanthium punctorium. Next base: position 82,119 of record JAWZYV010015280.1, read on the forward strand.
ACAAAACTGGAAAATACACCGCCATGAATTGGATTTTTTCCCCGTTAAATTCTATAAAATATTTTTTAACACTTCATTGGCGTAAACTATCACGTAACATTGGGAGGGGGGGGGCAACATATAACATTGGGAGGGCAAAATGTTTCCTGATGTAGAAAATGCCATTTTCAAATACATTATAGCTGGATTTCTTGAATTTTAGGCGGGGGGGGGCACAATTGCCCCCTCTTGCCCTTAGTAAGTTACGCCTATGCAGCACTTGAACATTTGCCTTTTCTAAAATTATACCGCAGCTTATGAAGAGACATGCTGATATTATTTTCGTCTCTAGATTTATTTTCTTTGAAATTGGATTTCAGCAAAAACAGTTTAAATTTTGCTGCTTTTTATTAAATAATATCATGAGTTTTTCTTTTTTAATTTTTCTTCTTTCTAAATAAACTCTGACCTGAAATGACTATGCTTTACAGCTCACCTCACTAAAATTTCCTAGCTAAGCTCTAGGCCGTATGTCTCGTGTAAGTTCTATAGGTTACGGTGAGGTAAAATAAGTAGACACTTCTTTTCGATAAAAAAAATATAAATAGATAATTTTTCAATTATGTATATATTTTTTTTTCGGAGAATTTTTAGTAAGATTTATACTCATTAAAAAGTTCATTAATTACATTTGAAAAAATATCTTGGCTTTTGTCTGCTTCATGAATCCATGATTTTTCTTGTGTCTCTAAAAACTTTAAAAAGAAAACTAATACATTTCTGAAAATTTGAGAAGTTCTGCTATTATTTTGAATTTAGAAATGGTCTATACAGCCTATTATCAGAAAAAAAGTGAAAATAAATTTTTTAAAAATTTCATTTGTTTTAGTGTGGTGGGGTAAAATGGGTACAGGGTTAGGCTTAGTTAAGTTTGTGTTTCCAAATGATACTAATAAACTTTTTAACGAAGATAAATGTTGTCCCCATTAATCACTAAAATAAGGCATACAAAATTAAAAGCAAAATGTTTTTATTTTTTATCAAAAAGAAATACCTACTCATTTTATCTCACCTTACTCTATAGCAATGAGATGTCGGAATACAATATTTATTTATATTAGTACTTATGTTTATAAATCTGTGGCCATAGTATTTTTTAATTTGAATAGTTGGCAAATCATGATAAGAAATAAATAAAATTTGATTAAAGTGCATTACTTTTTCTGCTTTTTTTTCCCAATCTTCTACCCGTTCTATCCCACCTTTATGGAAGAAACAGCTCTTAATAAAATTAAATATTTTTCTGCGAAAAACTAATAAAAGTATATAATACATATATATATAATTAATAAGTAAAACACAATATATACTGCAAAGAAGACATACCTCGCAATAAAAATATAACAGCCAGAAGCAAGAATTAGAAACCATTCCTCCACTTGTATGTTACAGTTACTGATGTGATTTGAGACAATCGCATTTTTAGAACAATAGATATGGAAAATTATTGGATTTTCACCGTTGAAAGTAAATTTCGTTAGTAAAAGTAATTTTGTTTTACCTCCTTGTTTTCATATGTATAATTATTTATTTTTCAAATATTGATCACTATAGTGTAGAGTTTATACTTTAAAAGCCAGAATTAAAAAAATATATATATTAGGAATCAGTAAAAATTCTTTTAGTTTTCAGCCTCAATTTGGGGTTTAGTGAAACACTTGTAGATGGGGTACAATGAAACATGTTTCTTTGTAACCCTAGTTTTCGGAAGAATGCATTCATTTAAAATAAAGATTTTACTATTAAATGTTTAGATTGAGATCTCCATAGATCACTTAAAGTCAAGAAGGAATTGTTTTTAAATCGCAATCTATCTTTTCCAGACTCTGAAGATGGTAACCACCCAGATTGCTTTTCAACTAACAACCCAAACAAATCATGCGCTATTCTCACATAACTTCCCATCAAACACACTACTGCCCGCAAACTGAAGGCAGGGTACCCGCCGCATAGTGGAGTATTTGTGTCAAAATCCTGGCCAAAAATATTTTTCATGTGTTTTAACGTTAAAATCATTACTGTTGACTTTTGACTTACTTTTTAGTATTATGTATTTCTTAAATTATATAAAAAAGCGTGTTGTCGCCAAATTTGGCGATATATCGCCAAACGACACGAAGTTAGTTTCTAACAAATGTCTTGTCCGGGAAGTGTCCCTTACTGGGAAATACTGCTATTGTATAATACCACTTATAAATGTAATACCACGCGGCTGTCGATCTAACGGTCTGGAGTTTTGGGCGATTTTCTCCAGATGTCACGTGAATACGCATTAGAACCCCTTAAAAAGCCCATTGCCCAAGGCAACCTTCCCGTTAGGCAAATAGCCGTGTAGCTGTGCCTTAACCACAATAAAAATATATAAATGTAATACTTTAATAATACTTATAAATATAATACTACTTATCTATAAATCAATTTTTATCATAAACATTTTTTAGATTTTTTACTTATCTAAATGTAGTTACTATAGGGATCTTAGTTTTCTAATGACTTCTGAAGATTAACTTTTTCATTCTGATTCTTTTGAACTCTGATATTCGTCTTCACTCAGAATCACTTTTTTTTTTGAGAGAGAGAGGGGGGGGCACCATCGGGCCCCTCTGTTGTAGGGTCTAGCTGTAGCGATGTTGTAGGGTCTCGCTGTAATAAGGCTTGCTCTTTTTCGTTGGCCTTTGTCTAGAGCAGCTAAAAGGACACTGCTTAAAAGAAGCCCACTTGAAACCCATAAAATCTCATTCCAAGCTGGAGGAGAAAGTAATTTATTTCAAGCCAGCACTTCAAAATGACTTAAAGAGCTAGTACGTGTCTCTGTTTACACACTCCAATGACCCGAAGTCACAGTTGCCAACCTTTGAGATCCAAAAATGGGGAGCTTTTGCTTTGGACACAATTTACGACATAAATGGAAAACTAAGCTGTAAATAGATGGGACTATTTACAGGACTAAGAAAGGGCAATTTTGGAATATGTAGAAATTTTCTTCTTATAGCAAATTTACATCAGAAAAATAAGAAATTACATACTGAATTTAAAACACCGATGTTAAATCTTAAATGAAATTTTATATACCTTTATCCAAACACTTTCACATAATTTATAGTTTATGAGCGCGTATGTTTGTATCCCTTTTGCGATCACCCGTCGAAAAATTATGGAAAAAATAAAAATGGCGCTATATAAATAATTTTTTTTAAAGAAATGGTGGATGTTGGGGGAACATTTTTTTCTTGGAATATACACTCAATACTGTAATAATTACGATTATAGTTGAAATTAGGCGCGACAAGCCGCGACACCCCTTCAAAAAGCTTTTTGAAATGTGGATCTTTGAAAAAAAATAAGAAAAAAAAGTTTACAATTTTTTTAAATAAAGTCATATTATTTTTTCAAGCTAATAGATACACATAATCAAAATACATATATTTTACTACAATTATACTTAGTATCAAATCAGTAAATTAATTTAAAGAGCCCGTAAAAAATGCAAGACGAAGTATAGGAAACGCTGAAATCTCTTGCCGTAAATGCAGAAACTTGCTTTTAAACCGAGTGTTGCATCTTTTGGATATGAATTATGGTCGAAAACCATGCATTACATGATGCATCAGTTACTAGGCTATCCAAAAACATATATATTACTGTTTTTAAACAAATTTAAAATTTTCGACTTTTGGCCAGGATTTTGATATGAATACTCCACTGTGCGCCGTGCTGGCAAAGGGCCGTACGCCGCGAGCACAGTGCGTTGCCGTCAGTTTAAAGTCACTGGAATACCAATGCCTGAAAAATGCATATGCGCCAGTACATTGTCAGTAATGGTGAAATGCCTGTCGCGCCCATGTGTCTAAAACATGCATGGCATAGTTAACGGCGTAGTACTGTTTAAAATGTACCGGGCCAGCACTTTTTAGAGGTAATGGGCCAGTAAATATTTCGTAGTGTTAGCATAAAATTTCGTTATTTCATTTAAATAATCGAACTCTGATAGGCGTTCATATTATTATTATTATTATTATTAGGGAGATGAGGGGACTGCAGCCTCCTCCCCCGCGAAATGGGACACTTTACTTAGCTTGCAATTTGATTTTTAGCTTATAATTGGACGTTGGCTTACAATTTGATACCCAGTCCCTCTCCGAAATAAAATTCTTGCTACGCTACTGCTTTCCCTCAAATGTAAAAGCTGCAGTCGAGCTAGCCATGCTGTAAATTTGAAAGAGAAAGCTACACACTAAATTACAAAATCTGTGTTTTTTCTCGGCTTACTGATGTGCAGTTTTCAGTTTTAGGTTAGGAAGTTTATTTGGCTACTTGATATCGATCGACAGTTTCAACAGTTTTTTGTAGCTGCCCTGGGCGGTTGCCCAGTTTGCCACACCGAAGAACGTATACAGAGTGGGGGGGGTCCAGGGAGTCCGTCCCCCCCCCATCCGAAATTTCGTTTTTTGTTAGCAAAATAATAATGATGAGATGAAGAATGAAGTCTTTGTGTGAAAATTTTTGCCTTTTTACCGTTTGGACTCTCAAAATTTTTGGACATTCCCCGTTTTTTTTTGGGGCGGGCGTCTCTGGCCACCCCCTAAGGAAACTCCTGCACTTATTTCCTTAACCATAAAATTAATAAAGCCATGGGACAGTATTTTCATGTAATAGTCAAAAAGATAAAGTAGGCAGATATTTTGTTCAGTTCAGACTCATTTATTTAAAAACGCTATTTAGATTCTTTTTCCATAATACTGATTCTCTGCTTTTGAGACAAAACTTATGGCAGGTGCAAAAAAAAAAAAAAGGAAAAAAAAAAAAGAAAAAGGAGACAGACATAATATACATCAGACATCTTTTTCCCGCGTGCTGTCTCAGATTTGGCGATATTAGAATTAGAATGGTTGCAATATGCAAATTGATTTCGCAGATCTGGCTATATTTATTGAGATTATTTTTTGGTCGTTTTCAGCGAATGTATTCGAACCTCCAAAACAAAGGGGGGGTGAATCACTACGGTGGGGCTGAGTTGACCCTTGGGTCCAGGGCCGAGTCTTGGGGGGGGCGGACGCAGCCCTGCATACTTTAACTGTTTAATTATAATGGCATAATACACAGTAGAAAAAAACATTTTCATTTTTTTTCATCTAGTAAAATTTTACAAGATTCTACAGCTAATTGTAGCTTAAAATTTAAAATGTATATTTATGATAAACATTTTATCATACATATTTAATAAGATTGGTTGAATCTGGAGCTTTAACCCTTTAACTAGTTGCGGGTGACATAGCTCCACGAGAATCCTTTACTTTTTAGCACATTTCCCGTAAAAAAATTGTCACGATTATTTTTAACAGCACTGGCATCTGCTGAAAAATGGAAAGATGCGAGAACAGCTGGATAGATTGCCCAATGCTGAAAATAGGGCAGCCGTTGCCATTGCTCGACTTAACTACCAGCAAGATGAAGGACGATCGAAACGTTCATCGCGTGCCACAGAACTAGAGACCCCTTTTTCAGCTGGCTGTGCCGGCACAGCCAGCTGTCGTCAAAAAAGGGGTGATGAACGCGATGAACGTTTTGATCGTCCGCCATCTTGCTGGTAGTTAAGTCGAGCGATGGCAACGGCTGCCCTTTTTTCAGCATTGGGAAATGGTTGCGCCTCAAAGCGTTAAAGGTTCCAAAAAGACAAATTATAAAAGGTAGCTAAAGGTCGTCAGATTATTACTAAATTTTTGAACTGTCATGAAAATAAAGAGTTACAAGAAGTTCAGTTCAGCCTTATGCAAGGGCGGATCCAGAAACTTTTCTGGAGGGGGTGTAATCGTGAATACTCATTTTATCTCGTGTAAAGCCCACTTAATACTGGTATAAGCCCCAGTATTAAGTGGGGCTTTATCTATAGTGTAATTTATCTATAATGTAAATATAATTTTCTTGGATCCTCCTTTGGCCTTATGATGTTGATATCCATATAAATAAAATTAGACTTTTGTCTGTACATTTCTTGGGATTCAAAAATTTTGCGATTTCTATCCGTTTCAAGCACCCGGGAATCCGATGCGACCCTCAAAAAAAAGTTTGTCTGTCTATCATTCTGTCATTCTGTCATTCTGTCCGTGACGCTTTTTTTGTTTAAGCATCACGTAAAAACGACTGAAGCGAATGATATGAAATTGGGTGTCATGATAGGTGGTCACTCAACTAGGGATGGACGCGAGACGCGAGAATTCTCGCATTGTCTCGCAGTCTCGCATTGTCTCGCGAGACGAGACGCGAGACGAGACAGGCATTTTTTTTGCGAGACGAGACGCGAGACGAGAAAGAAAATATTTTGCGAGACGAGACGCGAGACGAGACAGAGTCTTGTCTCGCGCGAGATTTCTCGCGAGAATTCTCGCATTTTTTTCCGTCTCGCATAAATACGATCTGAAAAGCGACAATTTGCCTGAAGCCTCTAGCGTTTAACTTGCGTCTCCTTCGTTTTCGGTCCTGGTATACTATCAGCACTCTACAATACGCACAAACACGTAACATTTAAAATTAGAACAGACGAGAGATATACAAAACACACAAAAGAGAGGATAAAGAAAGAGGCGGAAAAAAAAAGAAAACAGAGAAGAGTTGAAAGAAAAATAATAAGTAAATAGGAAAGGCGGTACGGTATGTTCAAATCTGACCACTTTTAGACGGGGCCCGGGGCATTAAGTTTGGGGCCCCCCTTACTATCCCCTTTTTTACGCATTAAGCCCCTTTACTGAGCCCCCCTTTTTTAAGCATTTTAACCCAGTTTTGACCGCTGTTGTACTCGAAAATTGCATTTCAGTTAACTGTAGTTTTTGTACTTTAATCAAATCGTATTTATCACCCCAAAAAAATATCTCTAACTTGATCTAGTGATAGACAATTAGGTAATACCTATATTATAGAGGAAATTCAGTTTTTTCCCCACAATTACTATTTCAGTACATATGAATTTATAATTTAGATAATCGGGATATATATGGGCCCCCTTTTTCTTCAGGGGCACCGGACTACCGCCCCCCCCCTTGCCCTTGTGATAATCGGGTTTCGGGTATATCAGAGAGAGATTAGAAGTAGAGCAACTTGCATTCGCATTGATGCTTAGTCTGAGTAGATTGAAATATGGTTGAATATCCTTGGTTGAAATATCCTTGTACCGATATTATCCTCAAACTTTCCCGCACGTTTCGGCGTGCGTAGGGGGGGGGGGCGCCCACCCTGGTGACAACTTTCTAGGGGCGGTTAAATCCCTATCGTTGGCCTATTTTAAATAGATTAAAATGACATTTTTTATTCTTATATATTAATATCGGACGGAAAGAAATGCAAGCAATTTTTTTTAAACTATTTCTCTTTTCGTTTATATTATCATGTTTTCCCTTCCTTCGGCTTGCAAAACTTTTATAAATTTTTTTCCTCCCCATCATTTTATCTTGCAGTTGGGTTCCTATTCTAAAATTATCTTCGCCTGTTAGATGTCTTTTCATTTTTTTTTTTTTTTTTTTAAATCCACACTGGATATACATTAGGGGGATTATGGTTTAATTTTTCTGTAAGCAGGGCGAACATAACGACTGTAGTACTCTCGCTAAAAATTATTGTGGAAAAGTACAAACGGATAGTCGTCAACAAATTAACTGTTCAGTAATTTAAAATATAAACAAAAAATAAGTCGTCTATTAACCAACTGAGATACTATAATGAAATCTAAAAATGCACACACGGTAATGTTATTGGAAATATTAGGCAAATAATTATAATTATCGTTAATATAATCTTGTTTTCATTAATATAAAAATTACACATATTTTAGAGACTTGAAATTGACGTTAAAGTAAATAGTAGAGATTTAATAAAGACGTACTATATCCGCTTTATTCGTAATATTGCTATTAGGTGTACCGAGAAATAATGTCATTTACAGTAAATTCAAGCAAATAAGTTCTTAATTACCACAAAGCTCTACCTAAACATAGGATTTGTATTTTTTATATATCAACGCAAGATACGGATTTTATTTTTTATTTTTTTTTATTTTTTTTTATTTTTTTGAGAGAGAGTTGTCATCGATCCTTTTTAGAGAACTAATTTCAGAATGAAAATAAATTTATTTTTAGGTATTCGCGGGGCTGTATTTTACATCAAGAATTTTATCGATATTTATTTTTTTTTAGAGGAGGGATTTGTGAAAAGAACGTTCTGGTTGCCTACCCCCCCCCCTCCCTCCTTTCCGTTCCACAAGTTACGAATATGGATATTATATTATATATGAATGTAGGAAAAAACGCCGCCGGAAAAAACGCCACCGGTAAAAACGCCGCCGGAAAAAACGCCACCTGGAAAAAACGCCACCGGATAAAACGCCACCTGGAAAAAACGCCGCCGGATAAAACGCCACCGGAAAAAACGCCACCTGAAAAGATATTTGTGTAATAATTTAATTAAATACTTGAAATAAATTTCTTTTGTTTTGCAGAAAATGGGGGGTGGGGGGGTGGAATGGGGTATTCAGTTGAATTATAAGGTTTAATGTACTTTGTTTTCCAGAAGTGGGGGAAAGCACATGTCTAATTCAATAAGTCAATTTGGGCATAATTCGGAAGGCGCTAAGGAGGGGTGGGGGAAGACTTTCCTAGAAAGCTTTTGGTTTCCGTTAAAAAAAAAAAAAAAAAAGATTGCCAATTACTTAATAGTAAATGAAGCTTTCAGGGGGCTATGACCCCAAAACTGCATGCAGGTACTCTGATGACATGGAAGTGTTAAGATATCAAAGAAATAAAATCCCTAACAGGGATTTTAATTAACACATAGGTGTGTGGGGGGGGGGGATAAGGATTTTTTTTTTTCATATTTTGATGGATATTTTTTTTTGCATATAAAAGACAGGCAAGGGAAAGAGCTTTATAAGATATAAATTTATCATATAAAGCTTAAAAAATTATTTTTAACCTTTTGCATTATAATATAAATACTTTCTACTAATTTCCTGACAATTGGGTAAAGGGCTGAGGTGTGTAGGTCTAGGGTTCTGGCCTACGGCGCGACTGTTTTCTCCATTTGTATCTTGAATAAGCGTTAGAGCCCCTCAAAAAGTTCTCCGCCCAAGGCATGCCTTAATTAAGCAGACAGCCCTCGTTCATATCTTCCTTAATTTAAGGACCTTAAACACAAAATCAAAATAACTTATTTCATTATAATTTACACTAAAGATAAAAAGTTTTATATTTTTAATATTAATCAGAAATCATAATTCCTTCCAATTCCTATTAGAGAGGTTGTCTTAAAAGCACTGATCTACGGTTTTCATTGATCTTATATAATATATAATTAATTACATATATAATTAATTATATATAATTATAGAAAATATTATTATTAGACATATATAATTAATTACAAAGTTACTTTATGGTGTCGAATAAAATTTTCAGGAAATTAAATGTAAATAAATACAAACTTTTACTTTTTATACAGCCCTCCTGCAGAAATTCCCAATAAGTAAAATATACTCCCTTGCATTAATGAGGTGATGTAGAAAGTTTAATATTTCTCATAAGAAGGCTTACAGTTCAAAGTCTGTGAGGGGGAATAAGCTTTTCAGTATCAAAAATAGTAAACATATAATTATTAAAACTATTCTAACAAAACTAATTAATTATTCTAACAAAACTAATTAACTATTAATTTTAATCACAGTTATACATAGCCAATATTTACATTTTGAGAAATGAGTTTTAAATCATTTTAAACCAGTTTCCTTAAAAAAGTTATTGTTTTTTTCAGCATTTAAAAATTTGTTTAAAAACATTACAATTAGACTAACATTTAATTTAAAGAAGATTTTTTAAAACTTGTTTTTGACTTATTAATAGAATAATTTAATTTTTAAAAAGACATTTTTAAAATAAGAGTACCAATATTCAAATTGAATATTTTCGAAAATAGAAATATTTATATATCAATATATATACGTATAAATCTTCCTTATTCTAAAACTTATCATTTAAAAACAAAGAGCCAACAAGATAAATTACCATGAATCAGAATAAACTCTTGCACTTATAAAAAGAAAACCAGTAATAATAAGCCATAGCTCAACTCTAGGTCTCCCCATTTCCCGATAGGGGCGCAGTAGCGTAGCGATTCAGTAGGTTTGGGGGGGGGGTTCTATCATCCTCCAAAGGTATGGGGGGGGTCGAGCCACAAAGCCTCCCCCCCCCCTTTCCTACGTCACTGCAGGAGCGTAACCAGGGAGTAGGATATCGGGATATATCCCCCTATTTATTAAGAGCTTTCAGATTTTTGTCGTTAATAAGAAATTAAGTTTATCAATATAAAATCATATCTCATACAACCCCCCCCTCCCCGAAAAAAAAATTCTGGCTACGCTCTTTTCCTCATCGATTAGCATATAACGACTATGTTACATCATAAAACTATTAAAAGTGGCGTTTTTTCCGGCGGCGTTTTTACCGGGTGGCGTTTTTTCCGGCGGCGTTTTTACCGGGTGGCGTTTTTTCCGGCGGCGTTTTTTCCGGGTGGCGTTTTTTCCATGTGGCGTTTTTTCCGGTGGCGTTATTTCCGGCGGCGTTTTTTCCGCTCACCATTATGAATACATATGTATAGATATGCTGGACTTCCATGTGGTTTCTATCACTACAGATTGGTATGTCGATTTTTCAGCGCTTTTTCAATTATTTTGATCAGGGGCGTAGCCAGAAATTTTTCATGGGGTGGGGGGGGGTTACGACTACAACTCATATATATGTATACGTGTGTGTGATAATAGAGTGAAGAATATACATTTTATATGGTAAAAAATTTCTCATGGGGGGTTATGACCCCCCTAACCCCCCCCCCGTGGCTACGCCCCTGATTTTGATATCTTATTGTTTTCCTTTTTTCCTTATTTATAGTACGATAGAGCCTAAAACGTGTGGAGTGAATATCTCTTTTGATATGCCACACAACCGAAATCCTACCATTTTGTTTGTCTTTAATTATAATCTACTGGTTATGGCTCCTGACAATGGTGCCAGTGGTTATAATTCCCGTTCAATTCTCATTTGGCTGAGCATCTATTTTTTTTTCCACTTGTGGTTTGTAATTCTTGCTTCTGCTGTTATATATTTTTTCATGCGGGGTGTTGTCATATTTGCAGAATATTTTGTGTTTTACTTATTAGTTATATATATACAGGGTGATTCTCTACTAGACTGCCGAACTTGGAGGGGCGTAGGGGGTGCAGAGACGGTTAAGAAAAACATAGTAATATATGGGCGGAAACGTCATCTTCATGTGCCTTTTAATAATACCTTTGGAAGAAGTGTTGAAGTGTGCGCCTCATTTCTTAACCAAGTTTCATAAACAATGGCTTTCCTCAGACAATTTCATAGATGTAATGAAAGAAACAATTCTGAAATAACAATTTTTATCAAGTGCAATCAGTGAAAGAGGGATTAGTTTTTGAAAAACCATAGACTTAACAACATTCGACGTCTTTTTACTTTAAAAACCGAATTTCAGTTTTTCATTTGTTGTCTTCGAAAATCTGTTTTCTTTTTTTTTTTGTGTGTGAGTGTGGGGCCCCGACAAAGGGTGGGCAGTCTGCAGGCAGTCGGACACGGCCAGTCCGACCCTTGTTTTGACTCTGCGTTGTGTATGCTTGTTTAGTTAATTAGCCAGATGACAAGAAAACGTGCTACAGGGCCGTCCACAAGGGTTGTGCTGTGGATGCAAGGCACCAGCGCCAGGGATTCATAGGGGCACAAAATTAGCACACATCAAAATCCACAATCCACAATCCACATCAAAATTAGCTTTATACTTCTTATCGTGTCAAAAAAATTAAGGGGGGAATTTCAAAATATTTTATAAATCATATAATTTGACAGTTAGTATTGCTATTCTGCAGCTTCAAAAACTAAAACACCATTTAAAAAGAGTCATTTACTGGTGCTTGACAAAAAACAACTGCTGCTTTGCTTGAAAATTTCCATTCTGACTAACTTTCCAATGCCCATTATCTCTGTCATCTTCACTCAAACCTAGGGAGAAAAAGACTTTCAGTAAAAGAATGGATAAAGACGTTGTTTCTGATTCGGTTCAGGGCAGATGTCATTATCCATTTCCTGGAAAACTCGTGTGTGTGAAAGAGTATGGGCGAAAATCTCCAGTCTTGGTATATACCTCTAAAAGCGGCATTTTACACAGAACAATATCACCACCCCTTGTGGTAAAGTTCGAAAGACTGATGGGCTTTGCAGTAACAAACATGTAAAGCGATTAGTATTGTATAGTCGTTCCTTTTTACTGATAGAGGGGCGACGCATGGGGTGATCGTTAATTGTAGAAATGGGACAGTGCTGCTTCCGAGAAAATTAGGACCACCCACACACCCTTTTTTAACAAGATGTTTTCACTGCCAATAAAGAGACCCAATAATGCCGCCCCAATAAAGAGATCAATGAAGAAAATTTACGATGTTTCAAGAGCTTGCTGTTTGCAATTTCCTTTTCAGGAAATACGATTTTCCTTATCATAAAAGAAAAGAAATAATTGCTTTTCTAAAACTTTTTAAGGGGACAAAGGGACTTTAAAATTGAAAACTATCATTTCTTAATTTTTAGTCTCAAAGTATACGTACAGTTGTTTAAAACAAAGGTGTGCATTTACATTAATACTAAAAATAAAAAATTAAATCTTTTTTTAAAAATTATGGTAATATCTTTAAGTTAAAATGGGCCATAAATATTTTTTTCAAAATATCTCATGTGCATTCCAATTTAATAAAAAGCTGTAATTTTTTTTATAGTAAACTTGTAATGCATGCATGAACATAATTGTACATTAAATTTTCAAACAAACGTTATTTAATAGAGATATAGGAATTTAAATGTAACAGTAGGGTGGAATTTGAAAAAAAAAAAAAAAAAAAGCTTCATCTCACGTGAATTTATTTTTTATATAAAGCTTACCTTTTTCCAGGGTCGTAGCCAGGGGGGGGATATCCGGATATATCCCCACCCCCCCACATTTTTGGATTAGTGATGAAATTCCGTCTATTAGTACACATATAAATTCATCTCTCCCCCCCCCAAATTTTCCTGGCTACGCGCCTGCATTTGTCACACATAGAAATGAATGCACAGATATGTTCATACATATATTGCAAATGTATATTAAAAAAAAATATGTCGCTTTTTATTAATTTTGAATGCGCATGGGATATTTTAAATAAAAAAATAGAAGACGTATTTTTTTCTGAAAAATATCAATTTTCATTTTAAAAATTATTATTATTATTATTTTTTTTTTTTTTAGTTTCAATATAGATGCAAACTATTATGTTAGACAACTATGATTTTGTGTGAAACAACTATACATAAGATTACAAGTAAAATTTAAAATGGAAAGTTTTGAATATTTAACGTCCCTTGTCCCCTTAAAGATCATGAAATGTTTGCTTTTACAAACAGGAACAAAAATTTTTAAAAATTACATCTCTTTTAAGAAAGATGTATATTTTTTAACACCATTATCGAGGAACATTTTCTTCAAAAAACGTTCCTCGATGCCTGCGTTCTTTGGGGGGGAAGGGGCTCAGATTTTTCCAGGGGGTCTGATCCGTCCATAGCGTCCCAGCGTTACGGCCTTGTTGCGAAGTTTGTAATTTCCTCTTCAGGCAATACAATTTTTCTTATCTCTAAGGAAAAGAAATAATTGATTTTCCAATACTCTTTAAAGAACATAAAACATAAAATGTTTGCTTTTACGTACAGAAACAAAAATTAAGAAATTTGCATCTCTTTATAAGATTTTTCAAAAAATGTTCCTCGATGACTGTGCTCTTTGGCCTGGGTGAGGTGGCTCAGATTTTTCTAGGGGGGGGGGTGGCGGGGAGCTGAGCCGTCCATAGCGCCCACAGCGCAACGGCCCTGCTATTAACATCTGTGAACGTTTTATATATTTTAAAGGATTTTTCAGCGGTAAGTGGAATTTTATGACTACGGTGTTCCATACCTAAATATAAACTTAGTGGTATAAATTTAACACGTCATCTGCTTTTGCTTTACTTCGTGGGTGGATGCTGAAAGAAGCGCATATTTCAATTAGAGGTTTGTTTAAATTGTTCTGTACGATTTAAAAAAGAAATTAGATTAAAATTTTATGCTACTAATAATCACACAAGTTTTCAAAATTATTTATCTGTAAACCGTTATCTTAATGATAATACTGGTCAAAATATCCAAATTAACTTGCTCAACGAACCGGGTTATCTTATACGGCAGTTAAACAGTGACGTCATAAATTTTAAGAAATGCTTGAAAATTGTAAACTCTGCAACTCTAACGTCCCGACACAATTATAGCGATTATAAATAGCTCCTCGAGATTACAAAGTTTGACGTTTTCAGGAAACAGAACCATGGAGGATTTATAAAATACCGCTATAGTGGATATATGTCTATTTAAATTGGCATCGCTTTGAATATGTGTCACTACGGCCCGTGGTGACAAATATTTCATCCACCACAAAACATTTCATCCACCGTGGTCCATGGTGGATGAAATGTTTTGTGGTGCTAAATACCCCAATCTTACAAAACTATGCATAAATTAAATATATATGGAGAGCTTTCTTAATAGCAACCATTATGTGAAATGATTATTCCTTATGCTAATGCTTAAATTGCAAAGAATCGCCATAGAATAAAAAGGACCTATTTGTGCCAAATAATGTTTCTTGAAATCGAGCCTTAAAAAGGAAGAAGCGAAAATAGATAGTATTAATATGCGTAATAGGTAGTATTAGTAGATTTGTAAGGATAATATGAATAAATCATAATATACCACATTAATAAATATTTCATGAAATTAAAAGTGTTCTGTTTATCCTTTTTCAAGGGTTATCACCAACTGAACGATAAGTACACTGCTGGCCACCCAAATTGCAACACCAAGAAAAACAAGAGATATCACAACAAAATTTATTGTGTAGATAACATGTTGACCAAGTAACAAATGATTAAATTTACAGCATTCTATGAAGCGTGGTTCCTGCCAAAATCAGTACCCAGAGTAGCCGCCGTTGTTGGAGATCACAGCTGCCACACGCCTCGGCATTGATTCAAAGAGACTTTGAATGTGTTCTTGGGGTACAGCAGACCAAGCAGCTTCCACACGTTGCCAAAGTTGATCTGGTGTGACAGCTGGGGATGAACTCTGGGTCAGTCGTTGAGCAACCATGGACCACATGTTTTCTATCGGCGAAAGATCCGGAGAGCGCGCCGGCCAGGGAAGCAATTCAATCTGGTGATTGACGAAGAACCCTTGGACAATGCGTGCCACGTGTGGCCGTGCATTATCCTGCTGAAATATGGCTGTTGGCAAGCCCTGAAGGTAAGAAAGGACAACTGGCTCCAACACCTCGGAGATGTAGCGCTGGCTGGTTAAAGTACCGGCAATGCGTACTAGAGGAGTGCGAGAGAGATATCCGATACCGCCCCATACCATAATACCCGGTGCAGGACCAGTGTGACGGTGCATAATGCAGCTGTTCAGCATCCTCTCTCCACGGTGTCTCCAGACTCGAATCCGACCGTCGTGGTGTTGCATACAGAAGCGTGACTCGTCAGTAAAGAGAATTTCATTCCATTCTGTCGTCCACATCCTTCTTTCATCGCACCATTGGCGGCGGAGACGTCTGTGGTTCCGCGTCAGAGGTAGACAAAGCAACGGACGTCTTGCGGACAGACCATTCTGCTGTAAACGACGTCGAATGGTACGCGCAGACACTGGATGATGCGTTACAGACTGAATCTGCTGTGATATGGTTCGTGATGTGACTGAGCGGTCCGTCACTGCCATGCGTACAATCTGCCTGTCATCACGTGACGTGGTGCACTGAGGTCGATGCGGTCGATCACGTCTGTCCGTCGTACCCTCCTGCACCCAACGATCACATATCCGCATCACAGTTGTTTGGTTTCGTCCAATACGACGACCGATTTCCCTGAAAGATAACCCACAATCTCGGTATGCCACTATCCTTCCTCTGTCAAACTCGGATACTTGATCAAAAGATGATCGTTGTTTCCTACGAGGCATAATTTATCGTTTTTTTGAAAAAAAAGCAAGAAAAACACAATTGCTGTACTTGAAACCGTCGAAATCTCCAAGCCTTAAATAGCGCTTTGAGGTGGCGCCACAGGCGCGCTTGATGTGCGTCTGCGCTGAAATTCTAATCATTTGCATATCTCACCTCAGCTAATGCATGTTGTAAATTTCATATTATTTGCATGCTTCCTTCAGGGTGTTGCATTTACGATGGCCAGCAGTGTAATTCTAATTTGCGTTAATATATCCCGCAGTAATTTCAAAAGAGGAGATTACTTAAATTTAAAAAAAAAAAAATATGTTTTGCAGATAGGATTTTAGTAAAATATTCGCTTCTTCCAGTATGAAGAGCGGGTGCGCAACTATTTTAAAACAAACGGTTGTCCATTTCATGTAGTGTCTGAGGTATTTAATGCTACAACTTGAAGAGTATGATGTAGAAATAACACATTTTGAAAGTCGGGAGTTCTCTGCAAATCGCCATGCTTTTCACTTTTCTGATCGCGAATGATACTGACGTAGTTTTTTGAGTCATTATATTGCAATGATGCCAGGTTAATACTCATGACGCAAACTTTACATCAAGAGTCAAATAATTTTGCTTTTATTTTAGATTCCACATCACTGGAATTAATTGAAATTACACATGTTAGGAAAATTTTCGTTTACTACAATGCGAAGAACGGGCACGCAGCTAGTAAATAAATAAAAATAAATACTATATTTTCGGTGGGACATTATATGTACGGATTAAAGCTGAATTTCTTTTACTTCAAATGCCGATATATGCTGATATAGTTATTAATATATCTACTTATGTGGCTATATGTAAGTAATTGTTATTATTAATATTAATTTTCAATAAAATCCCAATAATAAGTTAGTAAAAAATGGTAACGAAATCGCAGTCCTTAATTTTGCGAGACTCGCGAGACGTCTCGCGTCTCGCGCGAGACGAGACAGCAATTTCTTTGCGAGACGCGAGACGAGACACAGTGTTTGCGAGACGAGGCGAGACGCGAGACGAGACAGAGGTTTACCATTGCGAGACGAGACGAGACAGCCCCGATTCTCGTCTCGCACGTCTCGCGTCCATCCCTACACTCAACTTAAAACACAGGCGTCGAATTTTTAAAAAATCTTGATTAGATTTTCAGATTTTGCGAAAATCGTTTCAAACTGCGTAAATTTGTATTCAAGCATCACGTAAAAACGACTGAAGCGAATGATATGGAATAGGGTGTCATGATAGGTGGTCACTCAACTTAAAACATAAGCGTCCAATTTTTAAAAAATCCTGATTGGATTTTGAGATTTTGCGAAAATCCTTTCAAACTGCGTAAATTTGTGTTCAAGCATCACGTAAAAATGACTGAAGCGAATGATATGAACTTGAGTGACATGATAGGTGGTCACTCAACTTAAAACATAGGCGTCGAACTTTAAAAAAATCTTGATTGGATTTTGAGATTTTGCGAAAATCCTTTCAAACTGCATAAATTTGTGTAAGCATCACGTAAAAACGATTGAAGCGAATGATATGAAATTGGGTGTCATGATAGGTGGTCACTCAACTTAAAACATAGGCGTCGAATTTTTAAAAAATCTTGATTAGATTTTGAAATTTTGCGAAAATCATTTCAAACTGCGTAAATTTGTGTTCGCACATCACGTAATAACTGCAAAGGTGAAAAAATGATATTTGGTGAAATGATAGGTGGTCAATCACCTTAAACTATAAGCATCTAATTAAAAAAAATCCATCAGATTTCGAGATTTTGTGAAAATCGTTTAAAACTGAGTTAATCTTTGTTCCCGTATTACGTAATAACGACTAAAGCGAATGATATGAAATTTGGTCACAGGATAGATGGTTGCTCAACATAAACTATAGGAGTCCAATTTTTTAAACATTTTTGTTACATTTTGAGATTTTGTGAAAATTCTCTCAAAATACGTTTATATTTCTTCAAACATCACGTAATAACGACTAATACGAAATTGAGTGATATGATAGGTAGTTGTTAATCTTAATTTATAGGCGTTGAATTTTAAAAATATTTTGCTTACATTTTGAGATTTTTCGAAAATCGTTTTAAAATGCTGAAAATTTATTCCAGCATCACGAAATAAAGACTGCAGGGAATGAAACGAATTTGGGTGACATGATAGGTTTTCACTCAACTTAAATTCTAGGCTTCAAAATTTTCAAAAATGTTGATAAAAATTTTGAGATTTTGCGAAAATTATTTCAATATGCGTAAATATTCGTTCGCGCATCCCATAATTACGACTAAAGCGAATGAAATGATATTACTTAGTTACTCTCTAACCTGTAATATTTTAACAATACATGAAAATTATAAATTCGCTTTCTTTACTTTGGCAACATACCACATCCATTCTGTGTACTCCTACAACGCTGACGAAAGTTCTTGCTTTTTGGAAATTTTTATTCACTAACCCGTCGAGGCAGTGCCGGATTAACAATATAGCAGATGTAGCAAATGCTACGGGCCCCGCGCTTTTGGGGGCCCCTCGCCTTTACCTTGAAAGTTTTCGTCTTTCCCCCTCAAGATCTAGCTTTTTTGACACTTTCCAACAAGGTAGAAAAGTGTTTAAGATTTCGGTTTGTCTTTCTGTCCGTCCTTGATATAACTCGCGTCAATAGGCATCGATTTCTACGAAATTTATATATGTTATTCTTATCTGCAGTACCATGTACCCTATTGTAAAAGATCTGTGTAGCATTTATAGATTTTTTCTACAGGAGCACTGAAAATAGTCCCAATACATTGCGCTCTATGGGACGTTATTCTTTAAAGCTTATCATCCTACTAACTACAAGGGGTGATCAAATGAAAAGGTACGAAACGACACGGTGGGCACAAATGTAGACTTTATTCAAAATATACACCCTAGGCCTGGGCACAACGATCCCACTGATGAACAAGCCGCAGGATTCCTTGTTCCCAGAATTCCCGTGGCCGTGACGAGACCCAGTCCGTCACAGCGTCCATGAGTACGTCGTCGTCCGAGTTGAAGCGCTTCCCTTTCAGGTGGTTTCTTCAGTGGACCCAACACATGGAAATCGCAGGGCGACACGTCCGGACTGTAGGGCGGATGGTCCAACGTCTCCCACTTGAACCTGGCCAGTTCCTTGGCGAAAACGGACATTCCATTTTCTCATTGACTTGTGGGACACACAGTCTTCCCAGTATACGGTCATCATCCGGCGATGAATAGTGGCCGGTTTAACACCTTCCGCTGCCAGAAATCGGATAACACCTCGCTGCCCCTAAATCGTCGAATTTTGCAATGTAAGCGCCATCCTGTCCTCACACACACTGCCGCGTCAATTGGACGTAGGAGGATGCTTTTTACAAGAGCTTCTGCGGGGCCCCCGCATGTTCCTATCCACACAAAAGGCTCCAATCGCATTCCTAGATGTCTCGCTACGTTCTCTCATAGCTGCATGGACAAATATGATAACGGTTAGGTTGTTGCGACGTTTCGTACCTTTTCATTTGATCACCCCTTGTAGTTGCGCTGAACCCTGACTTCAAGATAAAACTTTTTCCTCCATGACTGCAAAAAGATTACAATGTCAAGGACAAAAAGCCTAACAACTTCTACATCGTTTGTACGATCCGCTTGAAAATTTTCACAACTTTGTAAAAAAATATAGATAACAATCTGTCAATTTTAAAAATCTGAAAATCCACCCGTTCCCTCATTTTTAAGCGATTTTTCGCTATTTTCAGCACCATTTCGTTTCCGAGAGTCAAAAAAAGTGAATCATTTGCGTGACAAAATGACCTATTTTAAGTGGAAATGACGTCATGCAATTGGGGGATTCCAATACGTTTAAAATAATTTCTCGGGATTACACAGTTTATTATTATTTTTTTCCCCACAATTAAATCGTCTGCTGGATATTCGAATGTTTATGTATACAAAACGAAAGCTTTCGACTGCGAAAAGATTCCGCGTAGGGATGGACGCGAGACGAAAAATATGCGTCTCGCAAAATAGCCTAAAAGCTTGTCTCGCAAAAAATTCGTCTCGCGTCCATCCCTAATTCCGCGCGTTTCCAGATGAGCATCAAATTCGATTTGGGTCTGTAATAAAAATTGAATATGAACTTATTTATTTTAGGTGAATGAAAATTAAATATATTGAATGAAAGACAAATTTCCTTAAAATGTTTTTTCCCGCGCCCGTTGTAATTGCCTCCACAAAAGGCTTTGACTTTGAGTTTTAGAGATATTCTGCTCTTTGAAATGAAACAAAATTGGATGTTATTAAGGATTACAAAATGAAGCTTTGCATCGAAAACAGTGTCTGTATAGTTAAATGTTTTTCTATACGGGAACACTCAAAATAATTTCAATACAATATGGTCAATGGCAGTTTAGAGACAGGCATCTATTTTAAGCATATAATACTATCCTATTAGGTTGTAACGAAAGTTTCCCGCCACCACAAATATCGTCTGCAAACAGTTCACGTTGGTGTGTTTGCTCCTATTTTGTCAAACAATATTTGTCATTTGAAAGAAAGATACTTGCTTTAGAACACTGTGTTGTTAAAAAACATCTTTATCATTCAGTACAAGGTGTCTGAAATGGAACTATCACGTTACTGGATTAGAACCATCATTTACTTCCAGTTCTGTTGCAAAAAGTGCTACAGAATGTCAAAGAATTATGTGTGTAATTTAGATTTTACTGTTGTATCATATGGCACTGTGAAGGTTTGGTACTGAAAGTTAAAAAACAGGGTCTATGACATTCAAGGAGCAGAGCTCTCTGGCTGGCCTACTAATGTTAGTGAGGGCCACCTGCGAGAACTTGTGGAAGAATATCAGTATTTAACCACTTGAGAGCTAGCTAAAGAGTTAGACATTAATGCCATGCTATGCATCACATAAACTTCATGTGCAAGTTCAATCGCTGGGTGCCGCATGAGCTGACTCAAGCAGATTTGGCGGAGAATTTTCGTTACAACCTGATACAATATGATTAGCTTCCGACGACAATCGTGTGCCTCCTTCAAAATTTGCGCCAAAAGCCGGCAATGTTGGCGACTTTTGCCATAAATTGCCAAATAGGGTGCGAAAAAAGTGCTTTGAAAAATGAACCGAACTTGGCGATATTTTTATTATTTTACGATAAATCGAAAAAGGTATTTACGTATTATCCCGGCGGTCATTAACGCCAAACTATATTTTCTTCAAATTTGCTGGCAAACTGTTGCCAATCGTATTCCGAACCATCAATAATTGCATGTGTCCGGCATTTATCTTGGCGAAAAAGTTGCTCGTCTTGGCGGATCGCCCGGACAGCCCACACAGCACAGTCTAAGAAATTAGGGGGGGGTTCCGGGCGGTCTCCCCCCGTTATCTGTTGATACAGGAATGACTAAATCAACAGTCATTCTTGAAAATTTTGAGATATTCGATTTTTGAAAGAAAACAAAGTTGGCATATATATTACTAAGGCTCTCAAAATGATGCTCTCCATTGAGAATAACGTCCGTATTATTAATAGTTCTTCAGGAGCACTCAAAAGAATTCCCATACATTGCAGTCTGTGGCATTTGAGAGACACTAATACATTTCTAGCACAAGAAAATGAGTATAAAATTTTTATATTTTTCAGTTAAACGCTAAAAAAAATTAATGGTCTTTTACAGGGTCTTATAAAATTGCATTTATAGTGATAATACAACATTTTTTTATCTACGAAATCTCGCCAGTTTTAACTAAAATACATCGCAGATTTGTCGCAAAAATATTTTTGTATTGGAAAGGTTTTATAATCTATGAGCTTGGCATGATTTAACTTTTTTTATTTTTTAAGGCAACAGATAAATCTTGTAATTCTTTTTTTCTTTCGTTCTTTCTTTCTTTATTTTTTGGATAAGACAATTTCTGTAGCTCTATATAGTGGAACTGTACATCAGTTGTAGACAATTCATTGAAAGAATATATGTATAACTCGGCTGTTCGAGACTCGTCAATGGGAGACCTCCCTGAACCCCCCTAATTTTTTAGTTTCGTGATTGCCATATTAAAACGATATTAATGGACTATGTCGTTTTATCTCTCATCTATCGTGTATTTCACTTGGTAAGCCTATGTTGAAATTTTTAGGATTGTAACCTATTGATAAAAAAATACATGTGATGCACATTCTAGAGCTTAGTAAATATTGTAACAATACGTAGATTAAAGCTGTTGTGAACTAATAGTATTTAAATATATGTAAAATATACATGTAATGTATATTCTACAGCTTACGAAATATTGTAACAATAGATTAAAGCTGTTGTGAACTAATAGTATTTAAATAAACGGATGAAATTTTTAAACAATCCTTTTATCAAATAAATGCAACCTTACGGAGCTTATAGAAATCGGTGGTTTACGTAACACATACTAACATTTTCAGCGGACATTTATTCTTACTTTTATACCGCGTTTTTGTAACGCATTTTCGTGTCTCATTTTTATGTCACACTTTAAAAAGGGGGTGAGAGATAAAATGACATAGTCATTAATATATTTAATGTGGCTGTTGCATGCCTGCATTATTTAGTCAACTCATTACCTAGGCGAAACTGAATGAATATTCCAAAGTCAGCAATAAGGACACACACAAGAGTATATTTAACAATACTGTGGAACAAAAACACAGTTCTCAGAAAAAAATTTCAGGGAGCATCCAAAAGGGGGGAAATAAAAGAAAGACAGAAAGAAAGGCTGTATCATTATATCTTTTTGTTGACTAAAAGCGAAACTCGGACAAACGGAGGAGGGGGTATCCAGATCCTTGCACCACCCACCTATGGCCTTTAGAAAATGGATTCCTCACCAATAATGTTACATTTTTGTCTTTATTTGAAGAATGAATCCAGAAATAAACAAAATATAGAAAGAAAACTAAGTGCCGAAACAAAAGAACAGACTCAGGGTCTGATCAAGGGCGGATTAAAGGGAGGGGGTCGGAGGAGGCGACCGTCCCTCCCGAGAAAAATGAAATTAATGTAAACAATCCCAACTTACTTCCATAAAATTTATATATATGTATGTGAATCTTCCATCCAAGCCTCCACCCACAAAATTGTATTAATCCGTCAGTGGTCCGGATTATTCATTAGGCTGTAGTCTATCTGTCCCGATCATTTCAAGGACTTTTCAGTAACAAGTCGAATGAATTTTTTAATGTAGTTGTAATCAAACTTTTCAAAATGACTCAATAGAACGGAAATATTTGTGGCTATTTCTGAAGATGTTCTCTGGAACGCGAGTTGACCTTCTGCATTTCCGAGAGCTGAGATCCATAGGATTAAGATTGTAGTATAATAATAATCCCCCACAAAACAACAATTTTTATTTAAATATTGCACATAAAGTAATTTTGTTTTGCAGTAAAAATGAGGATGGTATTTTAAACGGATGTTGGGCAGCCCCAAAGTTCGTTTGTTTTAGAGTAAAGGCGGGTGGCTTTGGTGAAATTCGAAGGTGTACTAGGGTGTAAACCATCTTAGAAGGCTTTTGGTAGTTGGCTTGCTTTGTTTTTACTTAATTATTTATTTTACATTTTACAATATTTGAACAAAGGCGAATTATTTTTTGAAACAATAATAATATAAGTCATTTTTTTACAGTTGGGGAATCCACTATTACGATAAATTATCTTATTAATCTCGGAAATTAACCACGTTAAATATAAAAGAATTGATTTTTGGCCGGTCGAAACCACAGGTCAAGAGCACGAATGCCAGTACGTTGGTTCAAATAAAATAATTAGAATCTAGAGGATCTTCGCACAAAGACAAGACGGTCGGGGTATCCTAGAAGCCATAACCCCAGGCAAACTGAAAACAAAAAGAATTTTCGGATACTCTTGATCCACAAAGAAACTCACAAAATACTTGTCACATTTAAGATTATTATCTCTGGCAAAAACATTTGAACGTAATACGATAATGAATGTTTTATCCGAATTTTTTATTATTTATTATATAGATTATTCTATTTAGAAAAGATACAATCCTCTTATAAAGATTTTTTTGAACAAAATATTTTATATCATTTTAACGAGGATAAGTTGAAAAGTAATGCACATATGCTTGTAGAACACTAACGAAATGACCTTTAGAAGTGTTCCAAGCAGTATGTGGAAGTAACAGTCCTCCTGTACAAGCATGTACAGTTTAAATGCTTTCCGTGCGTGCAGTATATTTTGAATGGCGGGGGTATTATTCTGCTAGATCTATCTATCCCCAGTTCGATTTCTTATGAATTAACTTATTAAATAAATTAAGAGAAGTTAAAAATATGTAACCTATTATTAGTAAAGACCGTCCAGATAATGAAATAATTTTACAAGCATGTATTTTTATAGGGGAAAAATAGTGTTTAAAGGCACAGTTTAAAATACATATTGATTTCGAAGGTTTTAAAAATTTTACAGAAACAATTATTATTTTATGTGTGTAAACTTGTCTAGTTATATGTTTGCATATGGGAAAGGTGGGAAGTCTTAGAAATTCTAAATATATATCCATGAACATTAACATTCATTAAAAAACCCTGAGTTGTACGCATAAATAACTTTAAACATCGCCAGTCTCACTATCTATTTAGCCCCCCCCCACTTTATTTTGACGGGCATTTTTTCCGCACACCAATTTACTTGGAGAAATTGATTTGTCTAGTGTTAACTCAAATTTGTTCATTTTGAATCAAGAAAATTCGTAAAAGTTGTGTTTTATTTTATTATCGCACAAAAACCTACAGATTAGCTCACCCAAGGTGGAGGAAGGATTGGGATAAACCTCTCGCGAATATAACACGTGGGACCTTTTAGTTTTGTTTACATCTAATTAGTATTTGTAACCCTATTAATTAGCACTAAACATAAATTGTAATATAATTAGCACTATTTATTTTCTCATTTAATTTAGCTCTACTACTTTAATGTGAGGGTGAACTCCTCCCCCTAATATATATATATGGGTGCATCACTGAGCAGAGGGCCCCTTGGTAACATTTGCTACGGGCCCCGCGCTGTCTTAATCCGGCACTGCGTCGAGGACGGGTACTTCAGCTAGTATATATATATATCTATATCAGAGCCTACAGCAGCCCAGATGGCCAACCTCGGGCTCTGTTTAGTCGCTTTCAGACCAAAAATATGTAAAAGAAATCACACAAAAGATTGGCTTCTGAACAGTTAATCGATTTCGTATTTATTGACTCTTTATTTTAATCTTAGTGTGTTAAATAATATATTTGCTGTGGTCGTTTTAGTTTTATATAGTTTAAGACTTGCAAAATGGTTACTATAATTGAAGAGCTGAGTGGAGGAACATGTTAAGGCACAATTTAGAAATTTTTAGATATTCAAGTGTAAAATCAATAGAGTGTCGTTTTTCATCAATTGATTTATTTTCTGTTCATGCACTGAAAACTGCCTTATGGTAAGATTGGCAGAACCAGGAACAATCCAGCAGTAAAACATGTTCTTTCACCCCGAAATCTCTATTTTACATGTAAAAATGTCACTTAATATATTCATCCACTCAGCTCTTCAATTACCCTCTATTTTCAGGTTAAATTACATTCTAAAAAGATAAGATATAATCATGCAATTGCAATAATAATGTAGCATGCGACAGAAAAATGGAAGGGGGGAGGACGTCTCTGATACTGAGTTCAGGGCCCGTAATCGATGTGGGGGCCATGACCCCCCCCACCCTTTAACCTAAAAATCTGTTGCATTGTTAGGGAGCTTAACCCACTATTGAACCCATGCTTAACCTATTAGAAAAACTAAAAAGGCTAGCATTATACTCAAAATACAGTTAAATACTTGGTTTAAAGAACAAATAAAAATGCAGCCAGTCTTGAGTAATTCAAAGTTGACACAAGAAAAAATTCGATATATCTAAAAGTTTCGTAAAATATATATTCCCACAAAAAAGGGATACATTAAAAAAAATTCTAGGAACCGACCATAAATTCGAATTTTTCAAGTTTTATTTAGAGTACGCATAGGAATGGATGCGAGACGAGACAGAGATTTACACCTTTTTTGCAAGATAAGACAAACATTTTTAACATTACGATTACGATACAGGGATCTTGTTAGATGAGAGAAGCATTTTTAACATTATGATATAAGGATTTACGAGACGAGACAAATCTTTTAGGCTGTTTTGCGAGAGGCCTATTTTTCGTCTACGTTCACCTCTAAAACACACGTTTCGGGGGTACAAAGGTTCGACCCTTCTTCGTAGGAGCGTAGTGAATGAGGCAAGGACATGTTTAGGGTTTTAGGGGGCCCTGGACAAAACATATTTAGCGGCCCTAGACGAAAAAAAATTAGAGTCCTTTCCCTTTTCCTTACTTACTAAATATTTGCGGATCTTATTATGTCTTCCCCCTCCAGCACAAATCGCTGCTGCTGTTACTGTAATTAAGTAAATTAAATTAACTAATTAAGATTTTAATACAATAAGTTTCCGTAATGTAACAGCTGCATCTAGCTACTTAACATGTTGTAAACTTGAAAAAAGAAAAGCTATACACGAAATTACATATTCTGCACATTTAAAAGTATTAATTTAATCGACATTTAAAAGCTTCAATCCCTCCCCCCATAAACGAAAAATATGGGTTTTCGTCAACAAAATAACGTTAATGAAAGTTTGATCACCTGATATCCACGAATTAAACAGTTAGAGGCCCTATGCGATGGCCCAGTTTGCCACCCCCTAAGCACGGCTCTGGAAGGAGGGGGACACTTCGTACCACCCAAAACGTACATATCGTTTATTCGATTTTATTAAAGTGCCTTAAAACTTTTCACTATCCCAATATTCACTCTTTTGTCCGCATATATTTGATAAATTCTATAAGCTACGCTCGGGCTAAATGGATATTATGTAGTTAAATTCAAATTCCTTACAAACATAAAATAAGGCGAGCCTTTTACTTGCCACAGCATTTGAGAAAAACGAAGATCCCAACTTCACATCAAAAGCAAAACAATTTTAATATAAATATGTGTATAGTTATTACTGGTAATTACAAACTGAATAATTACAATATATATATGTATATATATGCACACTAAAGAAATGTTTATGAAACACTAAGTTACAGTTTGTGTGTGTAAGATAAGGAGCGGCTGCAGCTGCCACAGAAGGGTTGTAATCGGCTCCAGAGATATGTTTACAAAATTGGCGAATTTCCTTAAAACGGATTTGGCGCATTTTTGTGTCACGTTAACAAACAGTTCTCGTCTTTCATTTCCCTCTTTATGATATCTTGTAAGGTACAGCTTTCGAAAAAGTTAAATTGGTATTCTTAAAAGTTTCAGAAGGCTAGTAAAATTTCAACATTTGGAACAGTTATTTATATAAAACGCTGTTTCAATGCTGAAATCTTTGTTAGCTCATAACTTTGATGGCCTTACCGTGATAACTTGGATACAATATACTTGGATATAATAATACCATGGAGAACTATGGATTAAAATAACAGGTAAATCTTAAGTTTTACTGTTTTTAAAGTACATTCTCTCACAGCATATTTTAGTGTATACAACTATTTTCCTCCTTAAAATTTGAGTCATGTAATATCCAGCAGGTAGATAAAGGAATTTCTTTTCAAAATAGGTAACAAAAAATCTTTTGATCTAAATAAAATGTTACCCTAATCTTATGTGTAACCGTATAGCAACTTTATTTATTATTACTTCCTGCAAGATTATGATTTATATATTAATGACTATGTCATTTTACCTCTCACCCCCGTTACCAAAAATTGTCCCAAAAATGCGACATAAAAGTATGCGATATAATTTTACATATATTTAAATACTATTAGTTCACAACAGCTTTAATCTATTGCTACAGTATTTCGTAAGCGGTAGAATATACATCAGCTGTATTTTTCTATAAATAGGTTACAATCCTAAAAATTTCAACATTGGGTTACCAGGCGAAATACACGAAAGATGAGATAAAATGACATAGTCAATTAATATCGTTTTAATATGGCAATAATGAAACTAAAAAATTAGGGGGGGGGTTCATGGAGGGTCTCCCCCTGACGAGGCTCGAACAGCCGGGTTTATATATACATATAAACAGTAAAATATTATAACTCATTTATAAAATCTCTTTAATTATGAGATATTGAAATTAAACTGTTTATAAATGATTTTATGTAGGTTTTGACATGTGTTAAATCCTCTCTCATAAAAGAAATATCTTTTGAAAATGAAAATTTGTAAGAAAATTGCAGTTTGTGAAAACTGCACACAATTCACTAATGTTGGGCGATCATAATTTGCAAATGATGTACTAATGGATTTTGCTGTTGTTTTTAATTTTTCAAGTATCTAGTTTTTTATCTTAAAATGTTACCCTTAAGCAATGTCTTTTTTTGTTTTTTTGAATGGGTTGATGAATAAGCCTCCCTACCCCGGACCCACTGGCTCATATTTTAATTATGGCAGCGTTACTGTAAATAGGCACTAATCCGGTACCGTGCCATTATATTGTAGTCACTGTTAAGGTACCACGCCAGTGCCTTTATTTTTAATAATAGCCGGCACCCGGCCGTTTCATTTTGGGCATTATAAACTTAATGGGCCAGTGCCTTTATTGTGAGTAACGGCCGGCACATGCAGTATGCCAGCAGAGTGCCGCTGCCTTCCCGGGCTTCTGGCAAGGTACTCCTCGGGAGACCACTTTTGGTACGATTCGGTTACTTTTTGCAGTGCCGGGCCGGCGCTGTACGTGATGGCAGAAAGGCACTGGCAAGGTACTCCGCCATCAGGTGTGTGTTTGCTGGGTTGTATGGCACAAGAAGTATCGCTCTAAATGGTTATGTTTTAATCAAGGAAGTAGAACTTTAATGCAAGGAAATGTACTCTGTTGGGGTTATAACGAACTTAAATCAAACGGAATGCGAAGTTCTGTACGCCAAATGACTAAGTCCAAGCTTCAAATTTGTGCGTTCTTCGGAAACAAATTTTTTAAAAAAAACTCAGATTGTATCAAAACTACCACTTCCTGTTCCTTTAGGTGGTACAGAAAGGAAAGCAGAAATGCCAATTTTTGAATTCATTTAAGCAAGTTTATTGTAAAATAAAAATTAAAAGCTAACCTCTAATAAAAGTATTATGTTTTCGTCTTAATCAATAACAGTTTAATTAAATTTGATTTTTCCATTTAAATTCGAAATTTATGTCTCACTAATGTTTAATATAAATGAACATAAAACATATATGCTGAAATTTGAATTTTTCACTAATATTATTTGAGTTTTTGTGAAGTGTTATTAAGTGTTTCATTGTACCCCCGGTATTTGGGGTACAGTGAAACACTGACAGATATGTACCTTTTGCAATTTTATAATTAAATCTATTTACAAACTTATAAAACTTCATTTAGATGGGGAAAAGAGCAGGTTAAACATGTCCATTAATTTTATTTTTGTACATGCAAATTCGTGAACAGAAAAAAAAAATTAGTAAATTTTGTTTCATTGCACCCCAACTTCCCCTATCCCCCAAGAGATGCATCTACACAGATACAAAAGAGACGTGTTTTGTGGGGGAAAGCATACAAAAACATTTATCGGGTGTTTCTCGTGAGTTAGAGCAAATATTTCAAAAGCTTGGGAGCGAAAGGGTTAATAAATTCTGAACAACTTTTGAGTTTTGATTTATGTCTTATGGGGGCGGGGGGGAGGGAAAATTGGGACAGCGCCGCTAGGGATATGGCAAAATACAAAAACATTCCTTTGACTGTTGTGAAAACAAATGATTCTTTTAAAACAGACCCAGAAAATGACCATCATACCTGAGATTTTTCTGCTGTGCATAAGAACTTTTATCTTAGACCTTACATTTTGAGGAAAAATATTGAACTGAGAGTGATCGTGAACGGCAACTCTATTATGGTAGACATACATGGTAAAATAGATAGGCCTTCTTAATTACTTAATTTCTAATTACTACGAGGTGTTTGGAAGGGGAAAATGATCAAGAATGGCAAACAAAAAGTTAAAATTTTAAATTGTGGAACTTATTTTCACATGCAGAACGTATTAGTGTACGCATTTACAAAATTGCAGTGTATCATAAATGATGTTCCAATCCGCCCACTTTCAATGCAGTTCCACCTCTGCAAAGTATAGCTGCGGAAACAGTTACAGTTACCAATCGTTTATGATTGAAGTTACAGATACAGATACCAATCGTTTACAACCGTTATAGATAAAGTTAAAGATACCAATCGTTTACGATTGAAGTACACTTTAATTGGATATTCATAAAAATTGCATAAGGGGCCATCTTCATATTAAAATTCGCACCAACTTTTTTTTCTCTCAACAGCAATCCCTAGATTTCACTTCATCTTTCAAAAATTTAGCTCATTTTAACCCCCGATACCAATTTTCAATAAACTTGAACTGAAAATGGGTGAGTTATGAGCTTCCAAAATCCCCCTCCCCATATGTTAAAATATTTTTCATGGTTTAATTCATATCTCATATAATATTCATAATAAGAAGCTGATTTTTATTCCTACTATCAGAACTAAACGACCCAAACATAATTCACTATTATTACGATTTTTTAATAAAATATTAATATGAATTATTAAATTCATAGTCAAAAACATTATGAATAGCGACCTAGCCACATTTCGATGGAAATAGATGCAGAAAGTAATATTACATGGCTGTGCAAAATTTCAGATTTTTACGTTCAGTAGTTTAATTTATATTAAATAAAATGTGTTATTTTCATGAGTTAAGCGACCCTATATAAATTTATTAAGTGACAATTTTTTGAAAACTGCTTAAAATAAGCGTAAATTAGATTTCTTTTGCCCAAAAACACAGTAAAAGATAGCGGTATTAAAAAATCAAATTTTGAAGCAAAAAAAATTAGAGGTTTTTACAGTTTGATGGTGATTCTATAAAGCGTCCATTGTTGCGACCGCTATCATATCCCTCCAAATAAAATATTTTCCAGGTATAGATTTAGATACAGTAGATGTATATGTCTTCTAATACAACATCCTATTTCTGAAAAACTAACATCCTCAACGTTCCAGGCATGAATTTGACCTTTTTTAATATTGGAAGTATTAGGTCTTTGGAGTTTCCCATATTTTATCAAACGTTCTAAAAACATTCAAAATCACGTTTTTCGGTCTAAATTTTCATATGACAATAAATTAAAATACCACCAAAAGTCTTTGCACATTGTAGACGATAATATTAAATGAAGAAAGTGAAATAACAAACACAGTGATAATATTGGCTCAGCAAAATAGTAATTGCGTTTTTTACATGAAATTCATACAAATAAATTTTCAATCATGAAACCATTCTTCTAGTTCGACCGTAGCTGGGTAACATTCATGCTTGCAGTCGCAGAGTACAGCCTCTCACTCCTGCCAACATTTCACCTGTCTAAGAGAACCATCAAGGGAAATACTCAATAATAATTTCAAAATTAGAAAGAGTTTCAAAATCGTGAGCAGTCGTTTTGCATTTCTCCTTTAAGCCAACGGGTCATTTGGACCTCTGACTAAACATTCTACTTTCTACCCTTGATATTCTCAGTACAAAAATCTTTAAGAGAGAAGGTAACAATATTTTCCTTGAAAATAATATTTATTTCTTTTAACTCTCGCGAGCGAAATGAATGAAAGGCGAAAAGTTCGGAACCTACAAATAGCGCTTTTCGATTTGTACAAAGTCCCTTAAAAACTCCCAAAAAATAATTCGAAATATCTCCGGAAATTAGCGTAGAAAATTAGTTAAAATTAAAATTTAGGGTAATTGAAAGGTTTTCTTTCGTTTAATAAAGTCAAAATACAGTGTTGCCATTGAGAAAAAATAAGTTGATGCATAATTAAATATGAAGACGGCCCCTTATGCAAAATAAATTAATAGTAAATTAAAGTATGCGTTATTTGAAAACGAATGGTATATATAACTTTGCTATACGACGAACGACGGCGAAATAAAGAGCAAGGGGGACTTTTTTTTCCGCAGCTGTACATTAACCCCTTAACCGTCGTATTATTTTCAAGAAAACGGTCATAAAAGTGCTTATTTCTTTTATTCCAGAAAATTGTATAAAACAAGTGCATATATAGTATATTTATTCATTTTAAGGTTTTGGACATTTTAAGCACTAGAGAAAAAAAAATAATTTTTAGGAAAAGCCAACATTCAGGGTCATTGTGACTGAATGTGTGTTTTGTAGTAAGCAGGGAATCATTAAAAATATATGTTTTGAACACTAGAAAGTTTTATTAAACTTACTACGTAAAATAAGTAAACATTTCTAAAATTTTCTTTGAACATAAATTAAAAAAAAAAAAAAAATGTAAGCTAAGATTGCATAATGCATATCACAAATACACGTGTGTTTGAGTACCGCTACCATGTATTTAAAAATAAACTATCCCCTAATTTAGTTAAAAATACTCTGGTATTGTCATCTGTTGTGTAAAATTATATATTACAAAAATATCCGTGCATCAGAATTGAAACGCTCTTATCTTTCAGGCGCATTTTTTTGAACAGTATTGCCCGGAAATTTGACGGGCACGAGAAATAGAGGGAGAAAGCTTAGCCCGTGATTTTGACGGGAGCGAAGGTTAAGGGATTAACGAAAACATTTTATAGTTCGAATCCGTAATTTAAATTTTCATTTTTTCTTCTTTCCTACTTTATATGTAAATTAACTCAACTTACATTATTTAGTTTATATACTATTACGACTAATATTATAAAATTATTTATTTCGATGAAAGAAGTTATTTTTTTTAAGAGGCAATTTTTTCCGCCATACTTATTTAAGAATTCCCGTTTTCCTAAAAGCAAATGCATTTAAAACTATATATTTTGAAACTTCCGTTGATGAACGATCCCTTATAAAATTTTGTCCTATGAAACTACCTATATAAGGGAAATACTCAATAACAATTTCAAAATTAGAAAGATTTTCAAAATCGTATATAAATATCTTAAAAAAGAAGAGAGATACGCTACTTTAAATCAGCCCCACCAGTGGCTGAGAGCTTCTGCTCTCGAACTGGAGGGCGGGAGGTGCCAGGTTAAAACCCCGGTCGCGCCTGTTGACCCCCAGTAGCACAACTAGTTCAAAAAACGTTAAAATTACGTTGGAAAAACGTTCCTTGACGTTAAAAAACGTGTTTTAAACGTCTTTTGGACTAATTGTGCTACTAGAGACCTAGCCGTTCAGAGTTTTCCGTGGTTTTCTCCGAAGCCTTTCGTAAATACGGGCTAGGATCCCTTAGATCCCCCACGGAGGGCAGTCCCCATATAAGCCGAGGACCCTACTACAGTCAATCGACCTTAATCCACAAACACATTAAATAATGATGTTGAAAATATTAGAGAAAAAAAGTTATAAATTAAAGCAACTCTTAAGATACAAGTCACCTGGTTTAGTAACAGTTAAAAATTGTAATTTTAATTTTTTTCAAGACTTCTTTTCGAAATTTATTGATGTTGGATATTAAAAACCAGTTGCTTTGGATACATACACATCCAAAGTTACGTGTAATAAAAAGAATTCGCAAATCAGTTAATTTTTTACTATAACATGTTGTATCTATAGAAAAGAGTTGTACAACATAGAGACCATATAGTAATGCTATTTACTATTATAACTATCATTATAATTATTATTTAATGTTATTATTTAATTAATAAATTAATGTTTGGTTGTAAAAAAGAATTTACCTTTACAAGCTTTCTCTGATGAGCTTACACTCCCCCCCCCCCCCCGGAACTTCCAACTATATTTACACATTTCTTCAAAACGAGTTTAATATTTTTAAAGCACTCCTGAATTCATTTAACAGATCCATGAATTGAATGAAACTTCCGACAAATAAAAATGCTACTTTCCGCTCACTAGAAATAAATAAATACAATACATTTCTGAATCAAAAGTTTTGGAGATGCTTTTCTTTGGGCGTCTTTTGTCGTTACGCCTTCGAAACTCAAATGTGCTAGAACTTCTTCATGTCTGCAAGTATTACAAATTTTTTAATATAAAGTACATCCTTATCCTTCAATTTTATATGCGAACACTTAGGCTAAATAAAGAGAGCCCATTCCTACACTCTCGGAAAAGATAAGTTATATCAATTTCAATAAATTATATTGTATTCCAGTTTTTCAGTCTCAGCCACCGCCCCCAAAAAATCCTGGCTATGCTACTTGGACTCAACAGTTGTTTGAGTCGAGGCTAGGCAGTATGTAATTAGTCTTTTTTTTAATGAAATAAAATTTACTTTAAAAAATGAACATTTAGTTATAAACTGCGTTTCCATCTATGCTATGCAATTGGATCATGTTTTGGTAAAGTCATATTTCTCTTAACATTATATGAAAAACATATAATTTTACTTTATTACTATAACATGTTGCGTCTATAAAACAGGGTGGTACAACATACGGCCCACATAGAAATGTTAAGTATAATTATAA